>PVIA01003310.1:0-173275 GCA_004024845.1 Tonatia bakeri
AATTTTCATTAAATTTATTTCTGAGTATTTTTGTTTTTGATGGTATTTTAAGTAATATTTAAAAAATTGATTTTCCTTGTATTTCTCAAATGTAGAACAGTTAATTTTTTAATTATTTTTTAAAAGATTTTATTTATTTATTTTTAGAGAGGTAAGGGAGGGGGGGAGAGAGAGAGAGAGAGAGAGAGAGGGAGGGAGGGAGGGAAGGAGGGAAGGAGGGAGAGAGAGAGGGAGAGAAATATCAATGTGGGTTGCTGGGGGCCGTGGCCTGCAACCCAGGCATGTGCCCTGACTGGGAATTGAACCTGCAATGCTTTGGTTCCCAGCCCGTGCTCAATCCACTGAGCTACACCAGCTAGGGCTTAGAACAGTTAATTTTTATATTGACTGCATTCTGGGACCTTACTGATTCTGTTCTTGATCAGCTTAATCCCAATCAAAATCCGAGCAGGCTTTTTTTAATAGAGATTAACCAACTGGTGGTAAAATTTATATGAAAATATAAAGGACCTACAGTCTTTATTATGTCATTGAACATATGAATTCTAGTCACTGTTTATGTTTACTAGGAAATGAAAATTTAAATGTATGTAATCAGTGGAAACATCTGTTTTGGAGTTGGGCAAAACAGATTGTGAGAAATATGAAACTTTGTGATCAAACTGTTCACCGAAAATAGCTCATATAAATTAATATGATTATGAAATCTTGTGAACCAAAGGCTCACCAAAATGGTTCAAACAATAGATGTCAGGATTTCCCTGTCATCTCCCCTACTATTCTACATACTACTACATTTTTTAAAGTGATAAATTTACTCATCAGTACAATTCTGTGTTATCTAAAGTATCTTATTGGGCCCCGACTGGTATGGCTCAGTGGTTCGGATATCATTCCACAAACTGAAAGCCTGCCAGTTTTAATCCTGGTTAGGGCACTTGCCTGCATTGCGGGCCAGGTCTCTTGTTGGGGTCGTGTGAGAAGCAAATTATTGATGTTTCTCTCACTCATCGACGAGTCTCTCCCTTTTCTTTCTTCCTTCCTCCTTTCCCCCTCTCTAAAAATTAATAAATAAAATCTTGAAAAAATAAAGTATCTTATGGGCTGTTTATTTTACATTGTTTTTTTATAACTATTAGTCACTTTAATTATTCAGGATTTCATTAAAGTAGATTTTCAGAGCATAAATTAAATGTGATTATTTGATAAATAAATTGATAATTAAATTATCCATTCTTTCATTTTACATACACATAAAGTTCTCATTATTGTAGTTTCAAAATAATGTGTTGATCTTTTCATGGGAAGATTTTTAAAAGTAATTTATTACACAGTCTGTGATTAACAGAAATATCCATTGATTTGAGTTATGACTTTAAAGAATGAGTGTGTAGAAATGGTAGAGAAGAACGTGGTAGTATATTCCTTTGTATAAGTACAACCTCTCTGAATATAAATTAGTAAATATGTGTACCAGGGATAGTAATTTCTAATGAGTGTTTATTAACATTTAAATTGAATCAAAGTTAATTTTAAATACTAAACATACAGAATCTTAAATTTTTTAATTTTGAAAAATCTCAAAATGATATGGTATTATTTATAAGATAGAACATTGTAACTTAATCCATTGGGATGTTTAGTGATTAAAGGTCTGAATTATATGGAAAAGTAAGGTTACAGGCATTTTCAGGTTTTCTTTTAACTCTGCTTTGTGACTCTCTTGGTGTACTTACTGATTGTAATATTACTACTCTACCGTAAATTAAGTTTCAATGTCCTAAATGCGTTAAATCAGCTTTGTGCTTACCATACACCATTATAGACGATACCACAGCACAGTAATCAAAGTCAGTGCCATTGGAATCAGCTCCTGAATTCAGAACCTCTGCCAGTTACTAGCTAGCTGTTTATGTTAACCTTGGGCAAACCACTTGACTTCTTTAATTCTGTCTCCTCATCTGTAAAATGGGAATATAACTCCGTTTCAGGGAAATTAATTTTCATTTTGTTTTGAAGTTCTTAGTTCTGTGCCTCAGATATATAGTAAGTTAGTTCAATAAGTGTTCAATATTATTGAGAGAACATAGTACATATACTGGTAAAAATTACTGCTAGAATCCTATTTTTAGTATATTTTTAGCCATGTGCAGAAATTATTCTGATTCTATTATTCTAGTATTAACAAGTACTTATTTCATATCCAGAGGTTTCTCTTTTGGAGTACTGTGCAGAATTGGGGAGTTGTATCTTACCAGAAGATGGCAGTAGCAGTACATATTTGTGTATACGGAACACTCTTTCTTTTTAATGATGAAAATTGAAAGTAGATTGAACCACCAAATAAATCATGATATTTGTTTCTTCAGATCACTGACAGAAGAAAAAGACTTTTGTTATTGAATTATAAATTTAAAAAGAGATGGTAAAAATTTCTCTCTCTGTATAAGTTGTCTTAATTTAATAAGCCTAATAATATAGAATTTAGGTTATAAAATAGGTAAATCTATAGGATCTTTTTGAATCACTATTCTTATTTGTTAGTGGGGAGAACACATTTGAAGTATTTAAAAACTGATTTATATATAACACTTCAGGATTCTGCTGTTTAGGCTGCTAGGGGAAGCAAGAGGCAGGAGATATTTACATTAATAATATAAATCTGTAATCCAATTCCAGAAATTGCCATTTTTGTTGAAATCATGGTATGCTTTTTTACCTGACTTTCAAGTATTCTGTAGGTAAGGTACTGCCAAGTTATCCTCAGGCAGTGTGTTGCATAAGCGAGAATATGGAGGTGAGTGGACTTGCGTTCAAGTTTAGTTTAGTTTCTTGCTTTATGTTTTCAGGCATATTAGTCAATGTCTCTGAAACTCAGATATTTTATGTGGGAAAGGGTTACTCTCTACCTTCAGAGTTGTCGTGAGGATTGGGGATAATGTATCTAAAACGAGCATACTTTGTCGATGTATTTTTAAGAGCATGCCGTGTAAAAGTCATCACAGCCATGCTCATATCTCTCTGCCAGTGCAAGAGGTTATAGCGAGAGTGTCACCATCTTTGTCTGGTGTACTGTAGCTCTGTTTATGTAGCTTGATTCGCATTTTTATCTTCTATGCTGCATAGTGCCCATCAGGCCTTCCCATACTTAGCTATGTAGTTGATATAAAAAAAAACAAAACTCTATTTCAGGGCTTTATGCCTATTTTATTGTGTTTCTGTTCTTACCAATAATTAATTATCTTAGAAGTTTTAATTCATTATTGTAAACTATTAGTCTTTTATAATGCTCATTCTGGTATCATAATGTTAGCATTAAACTGACTATAGGTTTTATTGTGGGGGCGCAAACATGAACCTGGAAAAATGACAGGGCCATGAGGTCTTTGCTGGCAATATCCTTCATATCGATAATCTTTTTGGGGGGCACACCTATTAAGTGAATTGGAATGCTATGATTTTCTCAGGGGTAATCAATAATTTGAAATTTCATGGCCAAATATTTTTAATAAAGTCAAAGTTTATCTAAAGTCTATCTAAAACTGCATTAAAATCATTTATGTGAGTTTTCATTAAACTAATATAGTAAATATTATTTAAAACATATTTTTCTACAAAGGCAGTTGATATATTTCTGTAAGAGAGAGACACGTAATTAAAAGTGCTTATTTTAAAATTAATTTTCTCATAAAAATAAAAATCAGGAGGCTGAAAAAAAGCATGTTTCTGGCCATGTCTTATCGATATAAATAGTAATTAAATATTTATGTGAGAAAGAGAACATAACATGTTTCTTCATGAAACAAATATTAATGACTAATTCTATTATTCTTCAGCTTTCTTTGTTTGAAATTTATGTATACAAAGTTCTTGTCATACTCGGTGATATTCTAAATTTCTCTCTTTGATGAAATTATCACATATTATTCTGAAAGTACTTTCACTGAGGGAAGCATGCAGCTAATACTGTTATGGAATGTCTTTTCAGTGAGATTGAGTACCCTCATTTTAACTTCTATATTAAGTGCCTTTCTTTGTTTTTTTATCTGATGAGATTAGATTCTAATGTTAATATTTTTAGTATGGGTTCTCAAAAGTGAAAACAAACCAAAATTAATGAAATATAATAATGCAAAGTATACGATCTCAGACTACCTGAATTTTTCACATGAAAACTAAGTGCGGGTGCCTGCTGAGAATTACTTTAGTTGATCTAGTTTAATTGATCTGAGTGACATTGCCAGTCAGAGGTTCAGACACATGGTGGACAGTTTAAACTGGGTTGTATTAAAATTAGTGTATGTAATATTTATTTCTTTATACCAAAGATATGTATGTTAAGAGTATATATATATTCTCTTTCTCTCTCTACCTTCTCTACATATAGGTAGGTAGAGAGAGAGAGGAAGAGAAAGATGGGTAGGAACACTCTATGTTAGATTTCTGTTGGATGATTTAAAGATTGCATGTTTTCGCACAATCAGTTTGTACCTTGATTTAAGGTATTGAGGTGGGTACTAATGAGCTGTATGGTGAGAAATAAATTATGAGTATAGGCAATCTCTGGCTTAGAGATGCCACCCTCAATTTTTGCTTCTTGTAATAAAAGAAGTTGTAACTGCTCTAAGTGCTTTGAATAAACATGATGTATACACTAAAATTTTTTTATCTAACAGTAGGGAAAGCTCCATGGTAGACTTTAAAAATAATTGATGTTCATAATGATTTCTCTTTTTTTTTTTAAAGATTTTATTTATTTATTTATTTTTTAGAGAGGGAAGGGAGGGAGAAAGAGAGAGAGAGAGAAACAGCAATGTGCGGTTGCTGGGGGACATGGCCTGCAACCTAGGCATGTGCCCTAGCTGGGAATCGAACCTGTGATGCCTGGTTCGCATAATGATTTCTCTTTAATGCAATATATATCTTCTAAATCATAGAAGATCATTAAAATATATCTTGTAGAATTTTAGTATTAAGGGTAGTTTTTCTAATTCTTTGCAAATTGGGCATAGTGAAATCTTGGGTATTCAGAATTTAGGTAACTACTAGTAATAAAGAGTACCTGAAAGTTGTCAGTCAGTTCACTCTGAATATGAGAAATCCCATTTTTACCCTAGATATAAAAACATGACTTTAATGGCCTTTGGCATTCATAGGTTGAACTTTCATTAGAAAGAAGCATTTCTGAATGAAAGGACACCCTACAATGTTCAGAATTAGGTGTAACATTTCACTTTTTGCAGAACAAGAAATATAAATGAGTTAGAGAAGTGGTTTGTAATAATAAAGAATAGTCAATTGACTTCACTTTTGAAATCGTTGCTGACTAGATTTTTCTGAAAAATTGTTCTGTTATGAAATATCTAGATACTCTATAAATTACCAAAAATACATTTTTAAATACATAGTTGAGCTACCAAGAAAGTAGTTGTATGGAGACAAAAAAATATTGTTTGATGAGTGGTGTTTCCAGACTGAAATGGAAATTGTGGCACCCGTTTACTCAGTAGAAGAGGCTGTAGGGGTCCAACTTCCCGCCGTGTTTCTAGGTAGTTGCAGCTGGTGTTCCAAACACACGGCTTCCCTCAGCAGTTGGCAGGGAGCTTAGACACTCTGCCTCTTTGCAGTGCCCGCTTAGACTGACTGTAAAAAGAAGTATCTGTGGGTGGGGTCCCTCTGATAGAGCTAACCCATGATGTACCCAGCAGAACCTTAATCCCAGCATACTTTAACCTGGGATCATAGGTTTTATCCTGCTGCAGGCCCTTATATCTGTGAGGCAGAAAGTATTTGTAAGAGCCCAATGCTGAACAGTGGCTCTCAAGAGTTAGTCCCATTTTCCTCAGTAACAGGGCAATCTCTTGGAGAAAAACATGTAAGGGGCTAAAACCCAAGTGGTAAGTAAACATGGCAAGTAATGCTCCCTAAAGGATAATTACTGATATAGAAATGTAGAGTTTTGAGTTAGAATGGTCTTGTGTGAAGGTCAGGACACAAGGCTGTGGGGTCCATTTGTGGGTAGCTGGAGTTAAGAAAATTCCTGTCAGCCCTGACTGGTGTGGCTCAGTGGATTGAGCGCTGGACTGCAAACCAAAGGGTCACTGGTTCGGTTCTCAGTCAGGGCACATGCCTGGGTGGTGGACCAGGCCCCCAGTGAGGGGCGCTTGAGAGGCAACCACACACTGATGTTTCTTGCTCTTTTTTTCTCTCTTCCCCTATGTTTAAAAATAAATAAGACCTTTTAAAGAAAAAAACAAACAAACAAACAAAAAAATTCCTGTCAGCTTAAAATTGGTTATCCAGCTAAACTATCATTAAAGAATAAATTAAAAAAGGACATTTTCTGTCTGCCCCCCTTACCTAAGTATATGCCTATTAATTTTAGAGAGAGAAAAGGAGAGAAAAACTTAAATGTGAGAGAGAAACATTGATTGGTTGCCTCCCATACATGCCCCAATGGGAGACAGAATCCACAACCTAGGTGTGTGCCCTGGACAGAAAGTCGAACCCATAACCTTTTGGTTTATAGGACAACACTCCAACCACCAGAGCCACCTGGCCAGGGCAAGGACATTTTCTTTTTTTTTTTTTTTTTTTAAAGATTTATTTTCAGAGAGAGAAGGGAGGGAGAGGGAGAGAGAAACATCAATGTGCAGTTGCTGGGGGCCGTGGCCTGCAACGCAGGCATGTGCCCTGACTGGGAATCGAACCTGCGATGCTTTGGGTCACAGGCCGCACTCAATCCACTGAGCTATGCCAGCCAGGGCTTGGCAAGGACATTTTCAAACATACGAAAGCTGAGAGTATTTTGAATCAATACATCCTTAAATAAACAACACCTCAAAGAATAAACTTTTGAAGAAGGCAGAGCTGGAAGAGAGGTGTGAGTAGAAGGATGAATGTTGTGTCCATAAATTAGTACAAACATAAGTTTAAGCAGAAACTGAGTCTATTTTATGATTATGATGATGATGATGATAATTATTTGGGGAGTAGGACTAAATACTAGTATATCTAATAACAATATTACATAAGGAGAGGAAATAATTGGTTTTTAAGTGCTCTGAGGGTTTCTTTTTTGGCGGGAAGCAGAGTAGTAAGTTTTAGTAGCTTTAGATAGTAAGGTAAGTGTGCATTTACAGTTTGGGAATGCCCACTAAATGAATAGAAGTAGAGGATGTAAAATAGAAGTAAACAATCAATGAGGCAGCAAAGGAGTGAAGGTGAAAAATAGACAATAACAGGAGAAAAACAAGTTACAAAGTATGAAGAAAAATAGTTATGTTGCTTATAATAATAACTTTAAATAAATTGATCTTAGTTTAAAACAGAGATCATCATATTAGGATAACAAGAAATCTAATTACAGACAGAAAACATACTGACATTAAATCGCTAAAAGTAAAAGGTTACCAGGCAGTTGCTAACCAAAAGAAAGCTTATATAGATATATTAATGTTAGAGAAAACAGAGTTCAGGAGAGGGCATTGCAAAGCATAAGTAAGGCATCTTATGGTAAAAGGTTTGACTCAACAGGAAGATAAAACATGTTAAACTTTTAGTTACCTAATAACATGCATAATGTATATTTTTAAAATTTGCAAACTAAAAAGAGGTTGATAAATTCACCATTGTAATGGAAGATTGCAGAATCACATTACCAGGAATTGAAAAGAAAAAAATCCCTCCAGATACTTTGAAATTAAAGATAGGAGCAACATGATTAATAAGCTTGCTCTGATAGATTCAATGATTAGAAAAACAAGCATTCTCTTAAAAAACAATTATTTTTAAGAATGGCACATAGTTGGCCCCCCAAAAAGCACATCTTCACTATTTAAAACATTGGAATCTTATGGAACATTTTTTTTCTGATTGTAATATATTTGTTACAATCATTAGCAAAAGGAATTGTTTAAAATATGTATGTGTGGAAATTTAAAAACATTTTTGAGTTGTTCTTGGAATAAAAACATCAATGGAAATTTTAAAAATACTTAGAACTGAATGATAATGAAAGTATTAATTATCAAAAGTAATAGGATACAGTTTCTGATTCTGGATAAGATGAAATAATTTGCAATAGGCTCATGTTCCCACCAAGAACAATTAGAAAAGCAAGATCAACAATATTTTTAAAGATATCAGAGAAGTGCAGAAGCAATAAGAAGCTAAAACTCCATATTTGGGGAAATCTGTGTTGTGCTGAAACCTGTAGACACTTTTCCGTGGGGTTATACTGATTCTGGGAGTAGGTTAGAATCTGGGTTTGGTCAAGGCGTAGGTCATTTCTTGTGCATAGAGAAACAAGCAAAATGCTTGGTGATTATGTAAGTCTGGAGTGACACAGTTGTTACTCGATTACAAAACCAGTGACCCTTTCAGAATATTTGCCAGATTTATACCAAAGTACATAGCAGCTGAGAGTAGCTGACAATCCTGGTGGTGGTGGTGGTAAACTGACCTGACAGTTGCCAGCCGCTTTTCCCCTTGGGTTTAGTTACTGATTTTGGGTGCAGCAGGAGCAGAGATCAGCAAACAACGGTCCTTGGGCCAAATCTGGCCTGCTGCCTGTTTTCGTAAATAAAGTTTTATTGAAAAAACAGCCCTGTTCATTTCTTCATTTCTTTATATATTATCTATGGCTGCTTTCATGCTATAGTGGCAGAGGTGGGCAGTTGTGACAGAGAGTGTATGGCTGGAAAGCCTAAAATAGTTGCTCTCTGGCCCTTTACAGAACAGTTGTTCACTCGTATGCTAGAAGAACCTGGGCATGACTCCTGGGGACAGAATGAACTTTTAAAATACAGCTTTTGACACTTTAATGGGCCTGGAATGCCTAATCCTGAAGCTTAAATATTGATCGGACAAAAGAATAAATAAAAATCTTCTGTTGGGTTAAAATATTTGTAAAATTAAAGTATATTACAAAAATAGTGCAAAAGACTGATAAATGGAATTAAAGTATAAAATACTATTCTTATTGGAGAAATGGTAAATGTGATCCATTTGATTAGATCAACATGTCAAAAATGGATGTTCTGGGGTCCATAACCTCCAAAATGGGAGTTACACAGTCACTATAACTGTTCTGCAGTCATAGTGGTCCAAGATAACCACTGTAATAATGGTATGAGTATGTCTTGCTATCTAGTTGATAGAAGAAAAAAAGATTAATAAAATGTTGGTTAATTCAAAAGAAAAAAGAAAGAAAAGGAATATCAAATAGGAAAAAGAAAAGAGATAGTAGTTATAAATCCTCTATATCAGTCATTAAATTAAATGTAATTAAATCAAATATCCTGTTTGAAAGACTAACATGGTCATACTAAATAAAAAACAAAACCCCAACAAAACCCCAGAATGTGCTGTTTACATGTGACATCTTCTGTAAATGGGCACAGATACTACTTGGAATGTGGCTGAAGTAATACTTAGAGGGTATTTAGAGGAAAAAGTAATTAAATGTTAAGCCATCAAGTAAAAAAAAACTTGTTATTTTTAATTTTAAAAATATTTACCCTCTCCCAGCAAACTGGAAACAAGTAATAGGTTAGATGGTTTTACCTGTGACATTTATCAAACTTATTTGGGTATGACACATACACACAGAATTAAGAAAGAGTGTTACCTAACTTATCTGATGGAACTAGTTAATTTTGAAACCCAAACTAGACAATGAGAGTATAAAAAAATACAGAGCTAGCTTCACTTGTGATAACAGATATACAAATGTTAAGTAAAATTCAAATCTAGTAATGTATAAATAAAAATACTTCAAAAAATAAAAAAGACCAAGTAGAAGTTATCTGAAAACTGCAGGGATGTTTTAGGATTAGAAAATAGATTAATGTATTTCATCACATCATTACATATTTTGTAATTGTTTCTGTAGAGGCAGAGACAGCTTTTGATTAAAACTCACCAGTCATTAATGGTTAAGAAAAGCAACATGGCTTAGCAAACTCGAAATGAAAGGGAGCTGCCTTACTAATAATAAAGGCCATGTGTTTAAAGGTCGTGTGTCTAAGCCAGTAGCAAACACTATAGTTTAGGGTGAATCTGTAGAAGCATCTCAGTGAAAGTCAGACAACATAAGCATACATGCTGTAATTCCACCTATTCATTGTTGCACGAGAAGTATCAGCTAATACCAGAAGACAGGGAAAGAATAGAAGGTGTAAGAATCAGGAACAGGCAAACTTTCCCTTAGGACTCAACTTTCTGTTTTCTGTATCAAATTATGTCTCTATCTCCTGGCTCATCATCTTCCTTATGCTTCTTGAAAGTTATGTTTTAATATCTTCTCTCACAATTTTTTTAGTTTGATAATTGGAAGAATGGCTTTGCTATGAATTTAGGAGGGGGATCTCATTTCAAGGAAGATGATGCATTAGACTGTTGTCTCATTGCTATAAAACCTATCTTCACAAAAATAATCTTCAGTAACTCCTGGGACCTGTCTGGAATTGTAATAGCATTTTGTGTTTGTCTCTATTGACCAATAAAATTGACTTCTCTTCTTCCTTCGAGTGTCTTTAAACTTTCAGGAGTGTTGTGGGGTCTCAGGTTTGTCAAGTATATCTTGTGCAGCAGCATGTGCTGCCACTTGCATGAATGCTTGGGCATTTTTTAAAATACCATTTAGGAGAGGGAATTGTTCTATCCTTTTTCCTTTTTGTTCCCCAACAATATCAAATTAAGTTAATTTGATTTCTCTATATACTTTTAGTTTCAAATAATTCATTTGAGCTTTCATGTTTAAGAGATTACACTAACTTTGGCTAGCTTTCTGTGTTTGTTTTTGATATATTTAAATAGTTTCTTCTTGATGATTTTGGATTACCCTGAATGATGTGTCTTGAATTGTTTATTGATATTAATTTTTAGTTAGTATTTGGCACAGCACAATGTCTCTACTCTCTCCTTCTTTTTGTTGAAAATATATATCAGGGGTGTCAAAATCATTTTCACCGGGGGCCACATCAGTCTCATGGTTGCTTTCAAAGGGCTGAAATAATTTTAGGACTGTATAAATGTAACCACTCCCTAACTGCTAAGGAGTTGAAATTACATTTGGCCCTTTGAAGGCAAGCACGAGGCTGATGTGGCTCCTGGTGAAAATGAGTTTGACACCCCTGATATATATACACCGTATTTTCAAACTATAAGACGCATCCCCCCCCATTTGGGAGGAATAATGGTTATTGATGCTGCTGTTGAGTTCTGTTTACATTGGTGAAATATTATGTTATTTAATATTTTACCACATTTTTTGCTTCAAAATTTTTTTTCCTATTTTCCTCCTCTAAAACCTAGGTGTGTCTTATGGTCCAAAAATATGGTATATACCCCCCCCCCCCACACACACACACGCACACATTTCTGGTGATTGAAAAGATTCTTTGGCCTTCTGCACACAATAATCTATGTAATTTTACACATGATAATCTCAGTGTTACAATAGAGAATAAAAAGTTCACCTGTTTCTGAATCAGAGATGGCCTCACATGTGGGCACAGTAAGTAATTTTACAGTGTAATTTCAGGAGTGCTTAAATAGCACAGAGAAGAGAGAGAGTTGTGAGGACATAAGGCATCTGTGAAAGGAAAAGAAAACAAAAGAGATGGAAGTTTGTAAAGACTAACTTCCTAGGTTTCAGAATTTTGCCAGCAGTATTTTACTTACGTATGCAGAGGATTTGGGCAGTATTTCAGTTACATTTTGATTTGAGATGGTAGCATTACTGCATTGGGTCCAAAATCCTTTCATGGTATATAAACAAATTGCATTTATCTTTGTTTTCTACAAAAACACAGTTAAAAATAGTAAAGTAAAAACAAGAATGCACGGCTTTTTTATGCAGAAAATTCCTCTCATTAAGTTATATAAGTATACCTTTTTAATGAAGGGTCTTGAAAAGAGATAGTATGTAATAGTCTTTCCATTTAGGAGGGACTCAGATTGTTAAATGAAAGCACTATTGGATGGATTTAAGAAAGAAAACTTTATTATTTTGTGAGAAGAAATTCAGGGTCCCTCAGAATGGTTGCCACATATAAATTGAAATTAACATTTGTAGTTTTCTCAGTTTCTCAATTATACTATACGCATGGACCAGAGCCCTAGCTACTGAGGACCTGAGAGTTGGGGCTCAGAAAACAAGTGACCTTGGGTGACACACAGTCTTGGGAAATAACTAGTTTTGAGAGACTGGAAGGTACCTTTCCAGGTAGGGGGTGTATCTTAGAGGCTCAGTGCTAAAGAGAAAGAAAGAAGCATCTGAAGTTGTGTTCAAAGGAAATAAGGTAAATGAAAAAAAAGAGAGACAAATTCTGTTTCCACCGCCATAACAAAAAGTACCATTTATTGAAGAAACTACACTCCAGTGTAGTCACAGAGGAGGGCACTCTTGAACTGGGAAACCTAGTAAATCAACTTACCTCCCTTTTTCTTCCCATAACGGGAGATATGGCTGGCCCTGGAAAAAAATTATAAATTATCTTTAACAGAAAAAGAAGGAAGTATCTGTACAAAGTTACTAGAGAGAGAGAACATGAAAGGAAAAATAAAAAGAAAGAAAAGAAAACCACAAAATAGGAAAATGGAAACATAGCACTCAAACATGAATACCCTATATTAAACACATGATTACATTATGAAATGACCCCATGTACAATGAAATGAGACACTTCAGTACTCAAAATTGAAATGGACAAACAGGACGATGTATGAAACAGGAGCTGACTGAACTCTAGAAAGAAATGGATGAAAAAGTACCAAAAATCATTTCAGAAATGAAATCTAAATTACAGGGCACCCAAGGGATGATAGATGTTACCAAAAGTTTAGTAAAAGACATGAAGAATGGAAATGAAAAAGAGTGAAGAAAATGGAACTTGAAATGAGAGAGATAAAAGGATAGGGAAGTGATAGAGAAAGTCCAGTATATTCAGTTCAAGAACTTGAATTAGAACAAATGAAGAATGAACAGAAACAATATTTCAAATTATAATGAAAAAACTTTGGAAATAAAAGGAGATCTGAATTTCCATATCTAAAGGGCTCTCATGTGTCTGGGAGAGCTGATCTAGAACAACTAACATTTAGCTGTGTCTTAGAACTAGACCTTACAATACAAGGAAAAAAAGACCACTTGAGTCTCCAAGCCAAAAATGAATAACTTAAAATTTTAAAATAAATTAAAAATGAAAATAATTAAAATGGAAAGAAAATTAGCTTGACATCACACTTCTGGTAACACGTAAAGCAAAAAAAAATGATAGGTAAACATTTTTAAAAAATTAAAAATGAGTAATAATTTTAATTTATTGTGAAACATTGAGTAAATAAAAAGAAAGCTACATTTGTAGAGATACTCAAGATTATTTGTGAACTGTACTTCATATAACTTTTTAAAAAGTCCTGCAGTTATTAAATTTTTAAGCCTGTTTTTGATGCATGCTGAAGTATTTTGATGTGAATTGTCATATCTGCAACAACAGCAAAGTAAAGAAAATATAGGAACATGTTTGGAATTTTTCCTAACAGCTACTTGGCATTTAAAATATGTCACTCAATTTGCTAGATTTCCATTTTTTAATCTTTTATATTTATTGACTGAGAGACATCTTGTGATTAAAAAGTTTTCCATCTTAATACATCTTACTTTAGATTTTTGTAATAAACAACAAAGAGTGTCTTTTCCGTACTTTTGTATACTGTTAGAATTACTTCAGTGATTCAATCTTGATTTTTTAGCAGATATGTATGGAAGCTGCTGGTACTTTAACAGGGATCAAGACACTGGCACCAAACTGTACTGACTAGCCATTCATCGTATTCCTCCCCACCACAGACATGCAGTGAAAAAGAAACACACACAAGTATGTCAGTTCACACAGACACGCACCCTGACTGGGGATTGAACCTGCAACCTTTTGTGTACAGGATACTGCTCCAACCAATGGAGCCACCTGGCCAGGGCTCAAGGTTTCAATTTTTATTAAGTTGCTAAGTTGATGCATAATTTACAGAGAAAAAAGGTAAAAGGAACTTTAAATATGTTTAGGTCTTATTGTTTTGACATGTGATGTTTATTTGGTATTTTGAAAAGGATCAATACTTTTTAAAAAATTTCTAATTCTCTTCATTTGGGGAGATTTTATTTTTATTCCTATTCTGCACTGTACTATTGTAGACTGTATTCGCCAACTCTGCACTTTACAGTTTTATATGTATTATGCCAACTCTGCATCTTATTGTAAATGTAGATATTAAAGAAAATATTTTAATATAAAATAACCTCTCAGAAAATTATTGTTTATTTTATTCCTATATTTATTCTGCAAACATTTATTGAATTTTTATTATATGGTAAACATTGGATACACAAAGAAGAATAAGACATGATTTTTGTCTTTAAGGAGGTAAAAAATGTACCTAGATGGGTCTAAATAAATTATTATACTTGAAAGATGGGTAAATACAGAAGGAATTGATGGTTGGTCCAGATAGGAAACAGAATGGAGAAAATCAGAGTCGAGGAGCTGCAAGGCTCGTTGGTGGAGGGCCGGCAGTAGTTGGAAGTGGGAGAAACAATAGACTGGTACCTAGAGAAGGAGGTGCTGGTGATGAGGCTGGAACATGGTTGGAGCACAGGTTTTGAAGACCTTTACTATGATAAAAAGCACACCATATGAAAAGAGAGTTCTTAGACATTTTTAAGTCTTTCAGTGAAAGATAAGGACCTGAAGATATTAGGTAATGTTAGTTAATCTTATTTACATGTTATTAAATGCAGTCTGCATGCATTTATAACTATATCCTTTAAAAATTCCCATTAGGTGCTTCTTCATAGGTTATTAATAAATACTGATTATTTTAGAAACATCAAGTATATATTTTAATATATTTTATATCTGCCATATTTAAATATTTGCCATATTTAAAATAGTAGTTATCCAGATGCTATATGTTTTTTGATTTCTTTTTCCAGCTCTAAGGAAGACTGGATGGATGATGAGAAACTAATGGAACCCCTGAAATATGCTGAACAGCTTCCAGTAGCTCAGATAATACACCAGGTTTGCTTTCCAGTTTATTATTTTGAAAGAAACAAGATTTTTAATCCCTGAAAAATAATTGCTTTTGTTAGGTTTTTCAGAATCATTGTGCTGTAGCTGAAAGGCATTCCAGGCTATCTATCCCTGTTGAGACTCCAACTATCATTACACTGGAAGTCTCATTCAGGCACAATATTAAAAGGCTACTTGCTGTGTATCACTAGGATTTTTACTTATATAAAGTACGGGGTAAAGTCAGAATGATCTTTTGTGCATTACTTAATAACAAGACTTATCAGAAAACTTTCATTTGAAACATTTTTTATAATACTTGTTACTGACAAGGAGAAAGAGCTGAAAAATATAATTTGGAGTAATTTTTTTGACTAGCTAAAATGAGAAAACAGTATTTCCCTACTTCTTCCACCCTACCCCATTATCATCTCTTGTGAAGTGTAATTTTGAATGTCACGTGGGCAGTTTATTCATTTCCAGTTGTAATGACTCTACATCCCTTCTACATAACTATAATCTTAGAGAGAAGGCTGTGTGGTAAGTATTTAAACATATTTTGTACTGTGATTTTGACAGCACATAAAGTCTGCCCTGCTGGGCTAGAATCTAAGAATTTTAAATGGGTTGTTGACAAGAGTCTGGCCTTTAGACATATCGGAATTTTCAGAATCTATAGATTATAGGAAATATTAAAAGTCCTCGGAGGTCAGAATTTTTCAGAATTGTAATGAAACTTATTATTATGGGTCCTCCTATATGTCTTTGTTAGTCACAAGAATTGTTATTTAGCTGATGTGAGTAGAATAGATGTGCCCGTTTGAACTTTCTGAAAGACACAGGCTTTTACTTTAAAATGTTGGCCATGTTGATCTTTTTAGTGACGTTAAAATGCAATTTTGAAATTCTGTGAAAAATTACAAAAAAAATGTTCAGAAATTTGGCCCTTTGGGAAGCCTATCTGTACCTGTTAATCTGGTCCCTCTTATATGTCAAGAATTCCCTAGTGTTGTCAGAGCCTAAATGACCTAACAGCCTGCAAATGTCACATTTTAGATTCTGTCTTCATGCCTGACTCTCGGCATAAATGAATTAAACAGCAGAGCAGGCAGCAAGTCAATATGTTCTTAACAGTAAGAGTGAGCAATGAAACAGTTTGTGGTTTGTTCAGAATAGGTAAATAGATTCTGCCCAGAACAGTTCACCTAGAATAACATCTGTAACAGAAAACAAGAATTAACCTTTAAGATGGTTGACCAGAGGAAATGTCACTCATATTTTTGTAGCAAGAATGATCCAATATATTTTGGATATGTAACAACCGCATTTTGCTATTATACACCGTATGAATTCAAAGATGAACATTTTTCACACTTGTAAAAAATTTTACTATATTTTTGGCAGTATAAAAATCTGTATTAATTTAAGCACTGAATTATCAACATGATAATTATTCTGTAGTACTTGAATTTATAAAATTTTAATTTTTTAAGAAAGTTATGTGATACAGATTCATTTTCTTTTATTTTTATTGAATAAAATTCTGTTCTCAAGTGGTAACAGAAAAGGCCGTTGTTAGCCCGACTTGCCTGTCGCCCCCGCGCTGACAGACCACAACGCCGGGGCCAGTGCGGCGCTGTCCGCCCGAGTGGTCTTCGAGAAACGTGGGTTATGTTGCTGGAAGTTCACTTATAAGTGGGTTATTTGACAGCAGTTTTTCCCCATAAACGCGTATGATAATTAGGTTCAGCCAATCCCACAAAACCTTTATAGTCTGTGATGTATCTAAATTATAGTATTATTACAGTATATATGTAAGCTCTACCTGTAATTACTTTTATACTGTAAGTAGCTATTTTTCCTCTAATCTTGACACATGCTTTATCTGTGCCTATCTTGGAGTATGCATGATTTCTATTTGAAATGATGTTATTTATTTATGTCTTATATCTCCTATTTGATTGTCTTTCTGGACATTCTTGTTTTCTTGATATTCCTTTTAGCATCTTGCCTTGTATGCGTGTATCTGAATGGCTGGATGTGTGTTTTTAATGGTACACTGAGAGTCAAGAGCACTTTCCGGTACTGCCCCAGATATCAGAAGTAAGGGCCTTTCACTGGTTGCAGTTTAGAAGCTGCAGGAAGGGAGGAGCAGGGACAGGAGCTGTAACCTGAGGAGCAACTGGAGAGACGGGAGAGAGAGGAATGGGTCTCAGTCAGTTGAGTCATTTCTTGTGTATGTTATTCAAACTGCATTTTATTATCAGGAGTTAGACAATATTCTTTTCATTGCTTTTTTTTTTACACTGCCAAATTATTTGCCATTTTTTAGGTATCCTAGAAAATATGATTCTACATCTAGGAAACCTATGAGACTCAAGTTATAAACAATAGAATTAATAAGAGAATCTGTGAGATAGCCATACATAAGCAAAATTAATAGCTTTTCTGTATTTGCAATAAGCATACAGAATGGAAAATTAGAATAATTTTCCTTCACAACAATGAAGAGAACTATAAAATACTTAGGAGTAAATTTGACAAGTATACCATAGGACTTATGTAAGAGGGGGACCTAAAAGAACCCTGGAATTATCTTCTGGAGGGTGGGCCCTTTGTAGTACAGGCTTCCTCTGCTAGGTGAGTGTTTTAGGAACCCATCTGTATCAGTGTACCAGCTGGTGCTGTTGTGAGAGGCTGTGTTTGGCTCCAGTTTTTTTGTTTGTTTGTTTTTTGAAGACTCTTTCATGGAATTTGCCCATTTCATGTCAGGTAATTTATAGTGCACCTGCCCACACCTTGCTGAGTGTTCAGTAGTTTTTGATCAAAAACAACATGACCCCGTGTCACCCTTCCTATTTACCTCAGTAACTTTTTTTTATTTCCCTGGATGAAAAAAGTCCTCAAAGGCAAACATTTTGCCGATGTGGAAAAGGTGAAACAAAAAACAAAAGAAGGCAGAAGCACTAAACTAAAAGACATCAAAATTGAGGAGTTCAGAAACTGTTTTGAGCAGTGGGGAAAAAAGTCTCAATCAGTGAATCACATCCAATGGAGAGTACTTTGAGGGTGACTGAAGTTTAAACATGGAAGAATAAATACATAATTTTTTATAAATAATTGGATTCCCCCTTTGGATGATAACCATGGAAGCGCATACCATGTTTCATAAACAGAAAGATATACCAAATTATTTGATGGTATGGGGAACTTAATATGATAAAAAATATGATTTTCCCAAATTAGCAATTCTAATTGGAATGGAAGCAATGTTTTTTTTTTTTAATGTTAGGGGAAAAAATGACCACACAGTTTATGTGGAAGAACTAATATCTAATAATAGCCTAAGAAAGAATATAAAAGAGAGACGCACCTGCCGTACCAGATGTCAGTACACAAACGCTATAAGGTAACACAGTGGAGAAGAGGATTTCAAATTTTCTCTGTTGTAATTCACTGTAAGTACATTTTACACATATAACAACACTTGATATATATATATTTGTATGTATTTTAAAATAGGAATGTTTGTGAAATATATACCCTCATTTCATATGATGTACACTATTATTTTTCTGTTTTCTATTTTTAAAAATACCAAATAAAGTCTACAAAATTGATTTCAAAAACCAACAAATAATCCGTATAGGTGGCTTACAGGACACTAGAATAGAGAATCTGAAGGACAAAAATCATCATATTTGATCATTTAAAGTATGATTAAGATGGTATTTCAGTAGGAAAAGGGTTAAACCCAATTTGTACCATATATGAAGTAAATTTTGTATAGATTAAAGACTTAAAATAAAAATTTTACAAGAAAATTTAGGTAACTGCATTTATAATCTGCAAGTACAGAAGACCTTAATGAACACAAAAACCAAGAAAATATGTTTAGCTCTATAAAAATGTAATATTTTATCTGACATAAGGTACAACATTAGAATTAAGACAAAATGTTTACAAAGAAGACAACAATAAATTGATGGCTATGTAAAATATATAGAGAACCCCTGGAAGTTTATAAAGGCCAACAAAACAACTTAGTAGAAATAAAAGATGAAAAAAGCAGTTTGGAAAAAACAAACTAAATGACCAGTGAATGAAAGAAAAGAGCTTCAATCTCAGTAAGGACGTGGACATTACAAATTCAGTGATGTTATTTTATGTCCACTGAATTGGCAAAAGTTAAAATTATGCTGTGTAAAACAGTTTGGCATTTCCTCAAAAGGTATAACCTAGTTTCTATATGGCCCAATGATTCCAATTAGATGTGTAAAAAACATGCATACATACAGAAACCTGTACATGAATGATCATAGCAACGTTATTCATAATAGCCAGTAGTTGGAAACAACCCAGAAGTCTCTCAACTAATGAATGGATAGATAAAATATAGTCTATCCATATAGTAGACTCTTACTTGGTAATAAAACGAAATGAAGTACTGATACTTGCTACAGCATGGATAAACCCTGGAAACTGTATGTTAAAGAAGCCAGTCACAAAAGACCACATTCATACGGTTCCAGTCCAGTTGTATGAAATGTCCAAAGTAGACAAAACTGTAGAGACAAAAATAGATCGGTGGTTGCCTGGGACTTAGATGAATGGGGGAATGCAACTGACTTCTCAGTGGGCACAGGGTGTCTGTCTTTTGGAGTGATGAGTGTTCTAAAGCTAGACAGTGGTGATCATTGCATAGCTCTCAATATATTCCAACCATTCAATTGTACATTTAAAGGGTGAGTTTTATAATATATGAATTATTGATATATCTCCATAAAGATATTTTTTTAAAGTTAAAATCATTCATTTCTGGCAGAGATGCTAGGAAGAAGGTACTTGTGTACCTGATTGGTAGGTACCTGAATTACTTTTACTGAGTTAGAAGCCATCTTGCAACATCTCTTCATTATTTAATATATACATATCCTTCAAGCCAGTGTCCCATTTATGAGTATCTAGCATGTACTGCTAATATATAAATAAAAGAATTACTACCTGAGAATCTTAGTACAGTGATACTTAGATTAGCCTTACTTGTGGCTACAACAAATTGGAAACAACATGAATGCCCCTCAGCATAGTTGGTATAGGTGTGTATGATTTTCAGAAGCTACAATTCAGTAGAGCAAGTGTTTTTATATAATTTCTTGTAATTGGATTTATTTTCTTATCAACCAACATCTTTCTCCTCCTCCTGTTTTTGCCTAATGGTATAAAATTTAATCAAGTCACTTACACCTAGGATTTTCTCCCCCTTCCATTCCTTCTTGGGATTGTGGAATTGCTGCTTAGGTAGTTGATACAGCCTCATGGCACTGAGGTATTTATTCATTGTGTTTCTCTACTCAGATGTACCATTATATTTATGGTTTTGGATCAGCATCTATGTCTTCTGTTAATCACTGAGATAACTGGTGTGCAGAGTACCACTGTTAACAGTCTCTCCATACAGTTGCACGGCACTAGAAATGTTAGAGGAAGAAACAGAGTAGGAAATGGAAAAGACCAGCTCCTTATTTGTTGCCATTCCCTTCTCTATTTTCCTCCACTTCTTTCTTTTCTTTTTGCCCCATTCCTCCATATTTCCTTCTCTTTTATTTCTGTAAGCTGAAATTATGTGAATTCTTCCCAAATGTTGGTGAACTTAGTATTTTCATTGGAAAGTGAATTAAATGCAGTATCTGCTGCATAATAGGTAAGTATGATGATCATGGATTGTTAAATTTAGGGCTCTTTGACATGCTAAGAAGCGGAGAAAGTTAAGACATCTCTAAAGGTTACAGAAAGCTTGACGAAGATAATTGGTTAACAAACCTATTTATGATACTCAGGTTCCTTCATAGCCAACAATGCCTGTATTTATTAAACATTTATAAGTAGGTATGCAAATTGTAAGTACTGGTCTTACAATGAAATAAAGTACAAAGCATAGGAAAGTATAATATGCAATTACTAATGCAAGGGACATTACTAAAATATGAAAGTACAACTAATCCTTTTAAAGATTTATGAAGTTTGTTAGGACCTAGAATGTTATGAAGAAATAAAAAAATACATACAAAAAAGTAGTTTGGTTAACCTAGCATGTTTATGTTGATAATTTCTCTTTAAAGGTGATTATTTTTTCTTTTAATCTGTTTATTAGAAAGGCAGGTACAGAATTGTCTCATGAGACATATATAGAGAGAAGTTGGTAATTATTTCTTAAAAGTAATTTTATGTTTATGTCACAGATGTTAATTTTAAAATTAAACTACTTTTTAAAAATAGCTTAAATTTAGGATTAAGATTTGAAATACATGAGTAAACTACGGTGCTTTTATAGAACCTTGGTATTTTTTTTTCTATGTATAAAAAATTGCATGTGCATGGGTCTGATAATTTTTTAAGACTTAGATTCATTTCACTTTTATTTATAAACATAAAAAGTTTATTAGCACCATGTAAAATTTATTGAATTATAAAATAATGACAACTAGTGAATTAAAAAAAGAATCAGAAACAAGTTTTTTAAAAAGAGAAATGTGGCCCTGGCTGGCGTGGCTCAGTGGATTGAGGGTGGGCTGCGAACCAGGCACTGCAGGTTCGATTCCCAGTCGGGGCACATGCCTAGGTTGCAGGCCATGTCCCCCAGCAACCGCACATTGATGTTTCTCTCTCTCTCTCTCCCTCTCCCTTCCCTCTCTAAAGATAAATAAATAAAATCTTTAAAAAAAAAAGAGAGAGAAATTGGTATGTAGTTTGGAATATATATTAGTAGTCACAAGTACAGATATTTTCTTAAACTTCCTTTCAAGTAAAATATTTTAGAAATGTACGTAAAAATGAAAAGGTTAGTAATTAATGAATATGTATAATTTAGCTGTTTTTAATGTAACACATTGTTTAGTCTCATCTAATTAGGAATGTGTTTTGTTTTTTAAATTTGTGTCAAGAATCAATTTTAGTTAGCCCTGGGAGACATTAAAATATTTTGGCCAGTACTATTTAGGTATACAAAGTGGCACTGATAAATGTGGGCAAGTCTTCAGTGCAGAGCAGATTGAGCAGGACAGATAGACGAGATCGCTTAACTGGCCTAGAGATTCCAGTATGTATATGGTTTATATTCATTGTAAAGATCACATCACAGATCAGAGGGAAATTAAAGGAGTATTTAATAAATTATGTTGGAGAGATTGATTAAGTATTTGGGGGTAAAAGATTAGATTCTTGCTTTATAACATGGAAAATGTGAATTCTAAATGATTATAGATCAATGCAAAAAAAGGAAAATACCAAAACAATTAGAAAACTATATTGGTAAATATTTATGTGTAAGGACTTTCTAAGCATGAAAATAATAGCAGAAACTACAAAGGAAAATTGATATATTTGACTTTATAAAAATGTAAAACTGTGCATCACACTGATAAGACATATATCAAAGTGGAATAATATTTTCCTCACAGAATTAACATCTTTATATATAAAGAGATTTCACAAAAGATAAGGATAAAATCCAACATTCCAATGCAAAGGAACAAAGAACTTACACAGACATGCCTTAAATAGCCCTGACTGATGTGGCTCAGTATGTTGGACGTCATCCCACAAACTGAAAAGTTGCCAGTTTCATTGCTGGTCAGGGCACATCCCTATGTTGTGGGCCAGGTGCCCAGTTGAGGGCATGCAAGAGGCAACCAATCAGTGTTTCTCACCCTCTCTTTCTCTTTCCTTTTCCCTCTCTCTAAAAATAAGTAAATAAAATCTTTTAAAATTTAAATAAACATGGGTAATAAACTGATAAAAACATGAATAGTTCATTAGAAATCTTAAGAATTGCTCATTTTAGTCATAAAGTACCATTTGAAAAAATCTCTTAGATTAGCAAATATATGAAAAGTAATAGTACTCAGTAATGACAAAGCATGCACTATCAAAGAGGAGTGTGTATTGTGCAAATTAAGGACAATATGCTAAGGATTTGTACCAACTTATGAAAAGAGGTTAATGAGCTATTTAACATGGCTGATTGAATATACATGTTTCTTCTCCTTTCTGAAAAAAGCCACTAAAATAATAGTAAAGACATATAAATGTATAAATCCTCAAAGACAAAGAAAATGTAAGAATAAAATAATAGGTGAGAGGCAACAAAAATGAGAAGGAAAGTAGTTGAACAAATGGTAATCATCTTAGGAGAGTGGAAGAGCTGAACCCAAACCTCCATCACGAAGGAGCCCTGTTAGAACAAGGCAGCTTTACTGCAGAATCCTGGAAAAGCAGGCACCCGGCATCCCAAAGTTTATGTACAAAGAGGTACTCCCAGTGTCTCTCTCTCGTTTGGTTCTTAGACCACTAGTATCCAGGTTTATGTGCTACCAGGCAGACAATTGGACACTTCCTTCCTGACAATACTAGCCTAATAGAAAAATAGTGCACATTTTGATATTTGCACAACCCTAGTTTAATAGCCAAGTCTCAGTCTGTTCACCCCACTGGGAATCCCAGTAGTTGATAAATGCTGCTAATGATGGATAAGAGTCTTCTGATTTGTGCTTATTTTCTCCTACCTCTGAAGATACAACCAAGGATCATCAGACTTTTAGGGAATGTCTTCATTATGAAAGACAGAGATCAAAATAAGCAAATGGAAATTTACAAATTAGCAAATACAGATAATGCCAGGAACAGAGGAAAACCGTCATCATTACCATCATCATCACCACTAACACCATCACCACCTCAAAAAGAAATGAGAAAATATTTTACTTATGAAACAAGATACTATACAAAAAAGGAATATTCAGAAAACAAGGAAGAGCTCTTGGAAATTAAAGCTAGGAAAGTAGAAATAAAAATTTCAACAGAAAGTTTTAAAGGCAAAGTTGAGGAAGTTTCTCAAAAGGGAATTATATAAGAAAAAGAAGATAAAAAATATGAACAGTAAAATGACAGCAAACTCACAACTATCAACAACCGGACCTAAAAAAAAAAAAAAAAAAACAACAAAAGCAGTGCCCTGGCTGGAGTGGCTCAATAGATTGAGTGCCAGCCTGGGAACCAAAGGGTCATTGGTTTGATTCCCAGTCAGGGCACATGCCTGGGTTGCGGGCCAGTCCCCAGTGTGGGGTGCTTAAGAGGCAATGACACATTAATGTTCTCTCCTTCTCTCCCTCACTGTCCATCTTTCTAAACATAAATAAAAATAAAATCTTAAAAAAACACAAACGAACTAAGCAAACAACTAGAACAGGAACAGAATCACAGGAACGGAGATCACTTGGAGGGTTATCAGTGAGGAGAGAGAGGGGAGGAACGGGGGAAGAGGTACAGGGAATAAGTAGCATGAATGGTAAGTACAAAATAGACAGGGGGAGGTTAGGAATAGTATGGGAAATGGAGAAACTAAAGAACTTACATGTATGACCCATGAACATGAACTAAGGAAGGGGAATGCGGTTGGAGGGGAGGTGTGAGGCAGAGGGGAGGTGTGAGGCAGAGGGGAGTAAAGGGGAGAAAAATGAGATAACTGTAGTAGCATAATCAATAAAATATATATTTTTTAAAGGTGGGGCAAAAAGGAAAATTGAAGGAATAACTGCTGCTGGAGTCTCATAATTCTAGATCACATCTTTTGAGCAGAGGCACTGACAGTTTCTTGCTCTGAATTATCTTGTCCAAGATGTTTGTATACTGAACAGTCTTAGAGGATGGAAGTAGTGACTCCCTTAGGAGCTAAGGGCAGATTTGCTTGCTGTCTAGTGTAATAAAGATAATATATTTCTCCAGGGCAAATATTGGACAGATTTTTTGCATCCTCTTGTAAAAGATTTTGTATTTCTTAATCTGGGAGTTCCTTGTCTGTTACATAAACCTACTGTGTGCATAGCATCTCTTTAGGCCTGCCACTGTATCATTCCCCTGGGACTTGAGGGGCAAGGAGAACTGGCACCAACATGAAGCTCAGGCTGCCATGAGTAACAGTTTTTGTCTCTGGCCCAGGAGTCTCATGTTTTCTGCCAGTCAATATCAAATGGTTCCAGGCCAGCTTGTTACCTGGAAGCAGGGTAACATTTCAGATCCTTTACAGTTTTAGACAAAAATTGATGAGGTCCAACATCTGACTAATAAAAGTACTGAAAAATGGGACAGAAAAAAATGGAGGAGGGTATATTAAATAATACAGTAAAAATTTTCCAAAACCCACTGGTTGGTTTACTAAGTGCTCAATACTTTGAAACAAATAGACTCCATGCCGAGGAACGTGATTTTGAAATTTTAGAGCAGTAAAAAATACAAAGACCCTGAAACATCCCAGAATGAAAAAAAAAAAGCCACAATAAAAAAAGCAAGAATCGTGCAACAAAACTACAGTAATCAAAACAATATGGTATTGGCAGAAAAATAGTTACATAAGTTTATGGGACAGAATTGAGAGCCCAGAAACAAACCTATATGTATGTGGGTAACTAATTTTTGATAAAGGGACCAAAAACACAATGGAGAAAAGAAAGTCTCTTCAATAAATGGTGCTGGGAAAATTGGAAAGCCACACATAAAAGAATAAAACTAAACTGCTATGTAACACCATACACAAAAATTAACTCAAAATGGAACAAAGATGTAAATATAAGACCTGAAACAATTAAATACACAGAAGAAAGCAGGTCTAAACTTAGGGACCTTGATCTCTAAGAGGACTTTATAAATTTGACCCCAAAGGAAAGGGGAGTAAAACCAAAAATAAATAAATGGGACTGTATCAAACTTCAAAGCTCCTGCACAGCAAAAGAAACCATCAACAAAACAAAAAAACAACTAAGCAAATGGGAGAAGATACGTGCATATAATATTTCTGATAAGGGGCTATATCCAGTGTACATAAAGAACTTTTATAACTCAACAGCAACAAAAAAATCCAGTGTAAAAATTGGCAGAAGACTTGAATAAATACTTTCCCGAGAAGACATAAAAGTGGCCAACAGATATATGGAAAGATGTTCAACTTGTCTAACTATAAGGGAGAAAGTAAGTCAAAACTATGAGATACCACCTCACACCTGTTAGAGTGGCTATTATCAAGAAGACAAATAACAAGTGTTGGAGAGGTCGTAGAGAAAAAGGAACCCTCATTCAGTGCTGCTGGGAATGTAAACTGGTGCAGCTACTCTAGAAAACAGTGTGGAGGTTCCTCAAAAAATTAAGAATAGAGTTACCATGTGACCCAGCAATCCCTCTTGTGGGTATCTACCTGGAAAATTTTAAAACATTTATTTGTAAAGATACATGTGCCCCTACATTCATTGCAGCATTATTCATGGTAGCCAAGACATGGAAACAAACAAAAGGTCCTTCTATGGATGGTTGGATAAAGAAGATATGATACATACTTACAGTAGAATACTAACCAGCCATAAGAAAAGTTGGCATACTGCCATTGGCCATGATATAGATTGATCAGATTGATCTTGAGAGTATGTGTATCATGCTGAATGAAATAATTTAGATGGAAAAGGACAAGAATCATGCGATTTCATTCATATATTGGATATAAAACAAAGCAACATGAATGAACAAAACAAATAAGCAAAAAACGTTTTGTCCCATACAACAGCATGGTGGTGAGCAGAGGAAAGTGCAGTGAGGTTGCAGAGGGTGAAGGGAATCAAGTACATGGTGATGGAAGGGGACCAGACTTTGGGTGATGTGACATGCTGCAGTGTACACATTATGTGTGGTAATAGTGCACAGTTGAAACTTGTATAATTTTATTAATGTCACCCCTATAAGTTTAATAAAAATAAAAAGATAAAGAACATGAATGTTATCACACTTCTCAAGAGCAGCACTTAATAAGACAGTGAAGCAATATCTTCAAAATTGTGTGAGAAAGTAATTTCCAATTTAGAATTTTATTCACTGCTAATTTATCCTTAAAATATCATGATGCAGGGGAGAGTGCAGTCTCAAATATTTTTTCCCGTTCATCCTTTCTTAAGAAATTTCTGGAGGTATGGTTTATTGAATGAAAAACCGAAAACATTAAAGTGTATCATCCAGGATACAAGAGATCTATCAGGGTGAGCTAGTGAAGTTCCCAGACTGATGGTGAAGGGAAATATTGGGGTGACAGCTGTGTAGCAGCTCAAAGAGTAAAGACTCTAATATCTCAGTAAACCTGGGGAGCAAAACCCTTGTATGCTTTCAACAGTTTAATCTTACTCTTTGACAGAGGTATGCTGTCCACTTTCTTTTCACTGTTCTCATCCATATTCCAGACTTTCTCTGGATCCCTCTATTTCAATTATAAGGCTTCTTGCAAATCCTTTAATATTTTATACAATTAGTAGATTGCAACATGTTTTTTAATGCACCCCTGCACATTGTACATAATGATGATACAGTGTAACCTTACTGTTCTCTTTCATTAAGACAAGCTGCTCACCAAATTACTGTTAGAGCTATGTATCCATTAAAAATTTAGTGTGCTGGAGAGGGTTCTGTCGGGCACGGGCTTAAAACATAGAAGGCTATTTTGTAAAATGCTTGTTATAACTCTTTAATCCTAGAGATCTTTTTTTTTTCTCCCATATAACTGTTTCATACGATTTCCTGATATATCCATTTTTTTCCCCTTTGGGGTTATTGTTGGCATTTGAGTGGGGCAGTTCTTTCGTTGTGCAAGACAGGAAGACTGGTCGGTGTATTAGAGGATGCTTGGCGGCTGTGGTCCTTCCAAACATTGGTGGCCAGTGGCCCTCCTCAATCATTGTGATACCACACAAATGCCCTCACCTTTTCTGAACTCCTGCCCTCCTGTGCAGTACTACTGTGGAGAGAGGTACTACCTTATATTAAGGACCATTGCAGGTCATTGTTTGCAGTGTGTGCCCACAGGACCTTTTATTTGTATAGTCTAGGCTCTTAATATTATAGTTGTGACATTTAATAATAAGTATACAGATGTTCTTCAACTTACAGTGGTGTTACCTGCTGATAAACCCATTGTAAGTTGAAAATATCACTAAGTTGAAGATACACTTAATCACCTAATCCACCATATATACATCATAGCTTAGCCTCACCTACCATAAGTGTGCTAAGAACGCGTACATTAGTTTGTGTTTGGGCAAAATCATCTTCCTGCCGCTGCCCAGCATCACGAGGGAGTATTATACCACATATCGCTAGTCTGGGAAGAGATCAAAATTCAGATTTGAAGTGTGGTTTCTCCTGAATGCTTATCACTTTCGCCCCATTGTAAAGTGGAAAAAGTATAAGTTATGCTATTTTAAGTTGGGGAGCCTCTGTACCTGAGAATCTGCCCTCACTTTCCTACATCCTGAGGTGTTTTGGACACCGCAGTTCCAGCTGCGCACACGGATTTGGGTGATTTTTCATTTCTGTCCTTGTTTATGGTAACTCTGTATGTTGTTTCACTGTAGGTATTTTGGCATTTTAAGGTTTTTCTGTTGCAAGTAAGGCCTGCCTCATTATACCTAAAAGTTGACTGAAATGTTTATCAAGTAAAAAATCTGGTATCTTTTAAAAAATTTGCCTATTGAATTATTGATATTTGGAAACTCATCAAAATGTTGCTAAACCCTTTTGATGAGTTTCCAGATATTAATCATATTACTTCCCTGCCTAGGGGCTAAGACTGCTTTAAAATATCATAGAACTTTTCCTAATAATGGCATCTTTAAAACTAAGGTCTAGTGAAAAATAATATTACTATTCATTTATTTTCAAATTATAAGGCAAGTAATTGAACTACCTAGAGGCCATGTGCTTTTCTTTTAATATCAACTGGGATGTGGTTTTAAATTTCTACAAATTGTTATCAGCTATCATGTTATAACTTCTACCTGCCACTTCCAAAAATCTCACTTTTCAAGTAGTAAATGAAACTGGGAGTGTGTTTGAAAATAGCGATCAGTGTTTTAGTACTATTTCATCAACACCCTTTGTAAGTTGGCAAAACTTGTCCATCTATGAATTTGTCATGATAGTTTCTGTATTTTAAATTTCCGTAATAGAATGAAAGTTGTGATCCTTACTAGTCATTAAGTATTCTAAAATAAAAACAGATACTAGTGTTCACCAAATTTTTAAAGGTTTAGAAGTTGAGAGTAATTGATGTTTGTGATGAGGCCATGAGATGGGCATGCTCATAAATGGCGGATGGGAATGTAAGTTAATGCAACTTTCTTAACAGTAATTTGTATTTATCATAATACTCGTAATTCTCCCTCCAGGACTTTATTCAAAAGAAGGGATTACATCAGGAAAGATTTACATTTCAAACTGTCATGATAGCATTTCTTGGGAAATAGCATAACGTAATGCAGTTAAATGGAATTGAGTCCAGCCTCCGTCATTTAATGACTGTCTGGCCTTGGGCATGTCTTCCAGTCTTTCTTTCTCAAGTCATGTATGGGAATGCGATGATGACAACGGTAACATAACAGCAGTGCAGGCAGCGGCAGCTTCACGTGGGTTAAATGCTGCTGGGTATATCTCATTAGATCCTCCTCCAGTTTTCCATAGCAGGTGTTCCAAATATTTGCTACAGTTTTTATGGTTCTTCACTTTTAGTCCTTTTAATGCTTAGCTGCTTACTTAGCCCCCTAAGCCTGGAGAAATTTGATGTCATTAGACAAAAACCCCTTTAATATACTTTGCACCTTCAAACTTATTTGTATCTTTATGAGTCTTTATATTTCTGTTCATCTCAAAAGAAGAAGGAGGTGTGAATTGTATCAGATATCCCTGCTTATAGTCAGGAGCATCGGTTTTGTTTTTCTGTTGTCTTTTACACTCTCCACTGCTGACTTAGGGTTTGTAGTCCTTAAAAAAGTCTTCCTCTATTCTTCCTCTGAAATACACTTTCCCTTTCCCTTTCAACTTCACTTTCTCCTTTTTTCTCTTATTGATGTTTTAAAAATAAACTTGTTCACCAGAAAAACAAACAAGCCAATTAAACGAGCAAAGAACTTAGTAGACATTCTCCAAAAAGGATATACAGATAGCCAATACGCACATGAAGAGATACTCAACATTGCTAATCAATAGGGAGATGCAGATCAGAATTGCAATGACATACCTCTTCACATCCATTAGGATGACTGTTACCTAAACGACAACAAAAAACAGGAAATCCTGAGTGCTGCTGAGGATGCGGAGGAATTGGAACCCTCGTGTATGGGTTCTGCTGATGGAAATGTAAATTGGTACAGCCACTATGGAAAACTGTGTGGTGGTTCCTCAAAAAATTACACCTGCATCACTGTTGATCTGGCAGTTCCACTTCTGAGTACATACCCAAAAGAATTAAAAGTAGGGATTCAAACAGATATTTGTACCCCAGTGTTTACAGCAGCATTATTCACAATAATCAAAAGGTAGAAATAATCTAAATGTCCATGAATGAATAAATGGATAAACAGAATATGACATATACAGTCAGTGGAATATTTTATTCAGCCTTAAAAAGGAAGGACATGCTGATGTGTGCTTGAACCTTAAAGATTGTTATGCTAAGTGAAGTAAGCCAGACACCAAAGTACAAAAAGTGTGCGATTCTACCTGGAATAGTCCAATTCACAGACACAGCAAATGGAATGGTGATTGTCCGGAGCTGAGGGAAGAGGGTCTGGGAGTCCCTGTTTAGTGGGTACAGAGTTCCAGTGTGGGATGAAGAAGAAGTTCTGGAGATGGTGGTGGTGATGGTTGCACAACGGTGTGAATGTACTTAAAGACACTGACCTGTACACTAACATGATTACTGTGGTCAGTTTTACGTTACATATATTTTACCACAATAAAAAAAGTAAACTAGGTCTCTTCATCTCTTCCCTCTCCTTTTTTTACCCTGATCTACTTTATTATAGTTTGTATCCCAGTAACTACTCTTTGACCTTGCAATGTTTACTAAAATTTCTCAATTTTCATATCATCCCAATCTTAGACTTCTTTGTGGTATTGTGCGCTGACCTAGGTGTTTTTTTGTTTTGTTTTGTTTTTGCTCTTGGACCATCACAATATACTGCTTTTACTCCTATCTCTCTGATTTCTTCCTCTGACAAACTTTTGCTGATTTCCTCCTAAACCTGTCTTTAGGATTCTGTGTCTTTTACAAATTCCTACTGAGCATGCACTTCCCACTATTGAAACTACCATAATAGTTTTAAGTTGTCACTTACATGCCAGTGACCCCCAAATATTCTCATCGCCTTCTTGGGTTGCAAAACAACATTGAATTGCCTGTAAGACAGCTCCACCTGGATCTTAAGCACATTGTCTAAAGCAGAATTTAACCTTTTACTAAATGGTTCCTCTATCATGTTTTATATCTTAATGCCACTATATACTTAGTAATATTGGTTTAGATTCCTGGACTTTTTTTTTCTTTCTCTGTCTCTCCTCCCTGCTTTTTTACTTTTCTCCCTCCTTCCATAACTCCTTCATTGTCTTCATCCCTTCCCCTCTCTCTCCTAATGTTTATATATAAGTGTTTTTAATTCCTTTATTCTAGTTCTTAAATGTATCTACTCCTTTTATTAGTTGTGTACCTATAAATACCATATTTTATAGTTAATCATAATCACCATCATAAATAATTAGTACCATTGAAAAAGTTGTCACTCATTTTATGCATGGATAAATTGAGGTTTAGAGTAGTTTAAATAACTTGCCTAAGATCTTCTATTTTTAAGTGGCAAAGACAGAATTTGGATATAGATCTGAGTTCAAAGCCCTTCCTCTAATTACTGTTCTGTGGTTCCCCCTATGAACATTGTAAAATTTTTATGGAGGAACTGGTACCCAGCAAATTTGATGAATGAGGTGTTGACAGATGTAATGCATGTTATGGTTAATTGAAACCATATTTTGGAAGAACTAAATATCAACAAAGCTAGCTCAATATTCAGCACATGAATATCCATTTATTTAGAATCTGTCCTAAAGAGAATCACCCTCTTTACAATTCTATTCTTGATTTCCTTCTTCACCCCAGTTGTCCTTGGCTCTCCCGTGATGGCTTGAGACAAGGTAGAGATCTGAAGGGGTATGGGCACAAAAATGGATAGGAGAGGATGCTAAAGGTTAGCTTTGCTTATTTAAAATTTTACCAATAGTTGGCTCATTTGAATCGAGAGTCAAGTTTCTTCTATGTCTGGGGATCCATGCTTAGTTCTGATAGTTCAGCAACATTAGGGAATGATAGGCTTTTGTGATCTATTCTGATAATCTAACAGTATCACATGATTTCAGAAATATCTTTTCTGATTTCTATAAAACGGATGATAAATACCACGTTTGGAATACAACTCATTCACTATTTGCCTGTACTACTTCTTTGTTCTTCACCACTGAGGGCAGCTGGATAGTGATTTGTACAAAGTTGTAAGAAAAACAAGTGTCAGAGAGCCCTGATCTCTGATTCTTATGAGTGGACCTTGAATACTTGAGAGTGAGCTGCACACGACTAAAGTAAACAGTCAGTAATTAAAAACAACTAGACAAGTGCACATTTCCTTCACAAGTCAAGTACTTTAGAGTTCATCACATTTAGAAAGAAAACATCCCTAATGAATATTAGACATTTGACCCTTTGTGTTGCGTTGAAGATGCAGATCTTGGTAGTAATTAATTTTATTCTCTTTGCACTACAGCTTTATCATCTTAGTTACCAAGGCAAAAGGCTTTCAGAAAAGGTTTTGGTACGTCATTGAAAAGTCATTATAAAATTGTTCTTTTTAAAATATATTTTGTATAAATAGTAAAGACCTGTTAATATCATTTATAATATATTTTCATGTTATTAACAGATATCTTCATATAATCATCATGGCAGTTCTAAATTGAGTTTTGGTCTTTAAAATTCATTGTAATTTTGTAAATGGGCCCAATATAAATGATGTTTTCATTTTCTGTGTTCCATTTCATCAAAATGTATCACATAGCATCTGGTATAGTCTTAGATTTTCTAACTATATTTGTCCTGAGAGTTAAGTGTAGACCATAATATTAGGAGCAGAAGTGTGCTTTGGTGGAGGATTGTTGATGTTTGAGTAAATGTTGACTCTCTGGGAGTTGAGGCAAACAGTCCTGGAAGTGATGGTCCTTTCTCCAGATCCTGGAAAGGGAAAAGTGATGTGTTCCTTGGCTAGTTTCCTCGCTGGGTATTTCTACCTGCCTTTTAGATAGAGAATCTATAAGAGGAAGGAAAAGTTCATTGTACAGTGAAGAAAATAGAATCAGACAACTCATCCCCAGTGCTTCCTGTGCTTCTAGTAGGAAGGTTTTAATTTATAGTGCAATGCGGTAAGTTACCATTTTAGTTAAAGGAAAAAGGTGAGGAAAATACATTGTAGTTTTTATCAATTGGCTGTCATTGTTATATGCTTATCCTAATAAACTTGACAGCAGTTAAATCCAGGGATTCACCAAAAGCAGTTTTAGAAGTACCATGGGAGAAAAAAAAAGAAAATGAATCCCAAGCAGATCCCTTCCCATACAGATCAAGGAACTGGCTGCTTGGATATAGACGTATTAAAATACAGGACCTTCAGCCTCATGCTGTATACTTGGCAGTGGTTACATGCTGACTAACAACAGATCGAAACAGTGCAACTAAGAGTTATTTAATCTGTCATCTAAATTGAGCTGAAATCACCTTAATGTACTTCCCAATAAGAGTTGAGATTGTCATTTACTTTAAAACTGACATACGCATGCCAAAAGGCCATATTTTATAATAAAGAAATCTATATCTTTAGTAACAGGTTTTTAACATTCAGAATTAACTTCTATTATACAGATCATGTTTGTTAGGGATTTAGTCCAGTATATTTCAAGTATAACTTCTACTGAGTTTTACACAGGCACCGATTTCTTTCAAAAATTATTTTTACTTCGATGTACATTCAGTTATATTTATCAGCCTCTAATAAGGAATTTAATTGTTGATTTTGTTTGTGTATCTTTTTAATTTACCAGTTCTATCTCCAAGATTATTAATACTTTGTGAAAACAGAATAATATCCATGTTATCTAATTTTTATTAAGAGACTTCTAGTTTAAAATGTGTCAATAGACATCTTAACCTTGTGGAATAATCATATTTACTTTTAGGTAGTGTTATTAAATCTATTAGATTGCTAGAGAGAGATGTAATAAGTATGAAGGGAAATGTTAGCACTAATTAATTTATTTCCTGCTAAATAGCTCTGTCTACCATACCTAAAATTATTAAAATTTACGATAGAATAGATTTAACTGACATTTTAGCAATTAATATTTAAGAGTTTCAGGCTTCTTTTCTCTTAGCACATCTCGTTTGGCTGTTTCTGCCAAAAATAAAATAAAATAAAATAAAATATTAATTGTAATAGACTGTAAACCTTAGCCTGCTGTCTTCAGCTAGTCTAGAAGTGGAAAAGGGCCATTTCAGAGTGCTGTCGCTCATTAAATCACCTAGAGGACCTTTATCCACAGGAAAGATCACTACGAGCATGGGATAAGTAATTATAAGATTTGTTTTCGTTCAAATATGTTAAACATTTTTGTAATGACTACCATGACTAAAAGAGACTGTTTGTTTAAAATATTTTGTCAAACTTTAGGTAATTTATTTTCAAAGAAGTTTACTTTGTAATCATTTTAGGTACAAGCAAATGGTGTTCCCCCCAAAATTAATTTGACTGAAATTAACGTGAGCCTCTGAAGAATGACTTGAGTTGAGCACAGAGAGGGGCTTCCTCGTTTGTTCTGCAGACTGTGTGTTTCAGAGGAGAAAATGCCAGTCTTCAGACTTCAGCACTTCAAAGCACTGTGATGACTCAGGAGACCCACAGTAAAGCAGCTATAAAAACTCAGCCTAAAAACAAGGAGTTGGAATTTAACTTATTCTTAAACTGGAAAGTAAAAGTTTGTAACAGTAATTCTTTAAATCTTTTTCTTTATTTACCTATTTAGAAATCGTTGTACAACTGGAGACAAGAGTACTAATTATTTGTGTATTAGTGGGGCTTTTGTTTTTTTTTGTTCTTTTGGTATGACATGAAATACATTTTAAATGTACTTTTTGGATTTTTAAGTGGGGTAAGTTGCGATAATTAAATAGTTGACATTTTTCATATCAGATTGAGAAAATTTGCCTAATGGCTTAAAATAATAAAATAATGTAAACATATACTGATCTCTCACTGCTTTTGTAGAATCCTATTATCTCAATGTTAGAAGATCTTCTAGACTTTTAAAAAAATCCATCTACTCCCTGTATCTCTTACATTGGGTCCCACCAAACAGTTGTTCAGTGAAGCATAACCTATAGACAAGTCATACCCCTTAAAGCAGCCTATTCTTTGAACTGCTAACTGGAAAATTTTATATCTGATTGAAAACAGTGTATTATACTTTCTACCCATTCATTTTAGTTCTAGCACTGAAAGCTACATAAAACAAGTCCAATCCTGGTTCTGTCTGCTAATCCTCATCAGAAATTTGAAAGGCTATTGCTTTTCTCCTCAGTTATCCAAGACTCTGTCTCCAGGAAGACATTATGACAGTGCAAAGACTGTGGTCTTCGGAATGAGTCAGGACGAGGCTCAAACACAGGCTTGCTAATTAATGGCCATGTTACCTAGAACAATTTACTTACCTCTTACGGTCTAGTTCTTCATATATAAAACAGGATTAATAAAACTTAATGAAGAATTTTTACAAGATAATGTAATATAGAGAACACCAGGCATATTCCAATACTCAGCAAATTTTGGCTTTTGGCAAATGTTCACTCTTCCTCTTCTTCTTCTCCTCCTTTTACCACTATCCCCATCCCCATATTTAGGAGAATGTATTTCAGAGCACAGTTTATTATTGGGGCAGAGAGTGAGTTAAAGCAGGAGTGTCAGACTCATTTTCACCAGGGGCCAGCCACATCAGCCTTGTGGTTGCCTTCAAAGGGCCGAATGTAATTTACGACTGTATAAATGTAACTACTCCTTAAGAATTAAGGGAGAGCTCGACAACTGCTGTAGGGTAGAAACAAGGTGGAGGGCGGGATTCGTTTGCCACCTGTGAGTTAAAGTAAGGAAACAACAGGAATCACTGACTAATGGGAGGAGAGAATAAATCAACACTTACGCCTTTCCCTATAACTATTAATTTTGATTTTGTGACTATTCCACTGATCCATGCAGCTGATTGGTAAAATTGGGTATACATGTAGAAAATTTTATTTAACAAGAATACGACTAGTGGCATACTTGAATAATCAGAAGCTTTGGGAGTGTGCACTTGTTTCATTCTGTTTATGTGAAAGATACAAATGGCAAGCAAACAAGCTGATGGAAAGAATCTGTGCACTAAATGCCTAGTTTCTTTTTTAAAAACTTTTCCATATTTATTTATTTTTAAAAATTTGCATTTTTTCAATCACAGTTTATATTCAACACTTTGTATGTTTCAGGTGTATAGCACAGTGGCCAGTCAGTCACATGCTTTACACAGTGATTCACCTGATTATTTCACCTGGCACCGTACATGGCTATTACAGTGTTATAAGCCGTACTCCCCGTGCTGTACTCCACATCCTTGTGACTGTTGTATAGCTACTGTTGAGTACTTCTTCGTTCCTTTACCTTTTTTTACTCACCAGCCCAATGTCCCCACCCCCTGGCAACCATCCATCCGTTCTCTGCATCTGTGAGTCTGTTTCTATTTTGTGTGTTCATTTATTTGGTTCTTTAGATTCCACTTATCCAGTTTTGTTTATATTTCATATTCTTACTATACGGTTTAAATTTATATTCATATTTGTAGCCATAGGATTTTACTTTTGCTTAGCTCTGAGTTTTCCCTAGTATGTTCACCTGAAGCACTAGTTCTACAGGATATTGATAATAAGTTAAAAAGGACTTTATAGTATAAGTTAGTGAAATGCTTAAACACAAATTATATGTTTCTTTACTGTAGGACTTGTGATTATCTTTAATAAGCTGATAATGTGCTGTGAAGTTATTAGAGGTTTAATATACCATTTATTTTCTTTTGAGTATATGCTTTATTCATATTATATATACGTATGTACATGTGTAATATGAGTAATATTTGTGTGTGTATAATTTGTCAATATAGACAGGCTGAAATAAAATCACTATATGGTTAGGGGAGAAAAATCTTCCTTCTACACTCTCAGCTTCTGTGTCTGGGCCTGAGAAGTAAACTGACATGGGATAGATTAATAGATGAAAAGCGTACACATTTTATTTTATATTTTTATGTGCACATGGGTGTTTTCATAAGGAAAATAAGACTCAAAGAGCAGTTAGACTGAGAGCTTATGTACTTGAATAAAGAAACAGTAAGTTTGTGGAGAAATGATAAGACAGTGGGGCGAGTCGAGGGCTAGGGGCAGTCAATTGTGGGAAAATGACTAGGAAATACATGGGGAAAATAGTGGAAGATTAGGGTCATTTCAGTAGGTTGGCTTGCATAGGTTCATTTTGGTGTTGACTTCCAGACTCGGGTGATAAGAATGTTCTTCTCTTCCTGGTGCAGCAAAGGCACCTTTCTCACAGGAAGTTTTATGATCTATTTTTAGGTGGAAAGGTAGAGGTGAAGGAACCCTTCCTGCATATGCTGTTTCTCAAGCACCTTCAGTTCCAAGTAATCAATGGCCTTTTGGGGGTGGCGTACTCTGAACCCATTCAACAGCAATTCTCAGGAGGGTGGGTTGGCAAACAATGGCCAATGGATCAAACCCAGCCTGCCACCTGTTTTTTTGTAAATCAAGTTTTATCTGAATACAGCCAAGTTCATTTGTTTGCAAATTGTGGCTAATTAAGTACTTGCCAGGCAGAGTGGAGGAGGCAGAGTTGAGTACTTGTTACAGAGATTGTATGGCCTGCAAAGTGTAATATTTACTCTCTGGCTTTTTGCAGAGAAAGGGAAAAAGACCCCTACTCTAATACCTTGAAATCATTTCTTCATCATCATCATCAATATTTATGAATGTTGCTGATTTATAAAATTTACATATACCTTAATTTTACTTAAGAAGTAAGAATTTGCCTACTTTTCTATGCAAATGTAAATGAGAATGGTCTTTTTCATGTCCTACAAGTATAAATACAAAAGAAACTATGTTTGTATACATTTTTACTTTACAAGAAAGAATAACCATATTCATGCTAAAATGGCTTGAACATAGCAGGCATTCAGGAAATATTTGCTGAATTTAGTATTGATGAAAAATCCAAAAAAAGTTAATAATACAGTACACAGAGATTCTTCCAGATTTGAAATAAAACAGCATTTCTGAATTTTGAAAACATCTGTCAACCTATTAGGAAAACATATTTTAAGTGTGTCTTTCATGTGTAGAAAATAGATATATACACATTAGAAGTACAGAAAATAATGAGATGGTATCTTTATATCTGTTGTTATGCACTTAAAATATCTTTTGCTACATGGATTACAAAAAAGGTAAATCACAGTAGTTTTTAAGGTTGCCATTTATGTGTAGACATAAAAATTAGAGCATACATATGGAGATATGTCTTGCTTTAAATTATCAAATTTGCACACGATTACAAAGACCTCTGCATGCCAGTCCGTCGTGCCTGCCCGTGGATGCCAGTGTAGAGTGGAGATGGAGGCAGTGGAAGATGCGTTTGTGAATGCTGCCTTTGCTCCTTGCTCCCAATAGGTAGGAGAGCCAGTATCTCTGGGCGTGGCGCCTTCTCTGCTGATACACCAGACCTGTCTTCCCCAGTTATACCCACACATCGTAACACCACCTGTACCCCATGTGTGCTTATTGGTCTTGTGCATGTTTTTGTTGTCCCACAGTGTCTGTGAGGAGGTTGCCTGGGGGAGGAAGGGCTGGGCACATTCCTGCTGAGGAATTCTGCAGTTTAGTAGCATTATATAGTGGTTTAAGAGCACTGACTTGGAAATCAAAATAAACCTTGTTCCAACCCTAGCAAAGTCACTTAGTCAGTTTTCTAATATTTAAAATAAGATAGTAATAATTATGTCACAATGCTGTATACAGATAATGTATATGAAGTTCTTAGCTTTGGGTGGAGTTTTTGTTTGGCACTCCATGAATGATAATCATGATTATGGGTAGCAGTAGTAGTTTTTGTAACAATTGTTAATATCCCTCATCTGTAAAACAGGGTAATAATATTTGCTACCTTAAAGGCAACGAGTTAGCGCATTTGAAATTCTCAAAATAAATAATGTATGGCATATAATAAACATTTAGAAAATATTAGGCATTGTTATCTGCAGTTTCTGCTTGACTCTTGGGTTCTTCCTCACGCATTTTTATCAGTTTTCACATTCTGACTGGAAATCCCCTCCCTCTTTCTAGACTCACTCTCTCCTCCTTTCCAAATCTATATTAGGGATGTGGATGTATTTGTAGACTGTACAGAATTATGTCTTCTTTACTTTCTGGCTTAAACTTACAAGGCATAAATTGTCAAATTTATTGCCATAAAGTTAATTTTTATCCTTTTATTATCTTTTGAATGTATAATTTATAGTGATAGTTCCTTTCATTTTCTCTTCTTTATTAAAAAATTAATATTCAACTTTCAAATAGGTTTTTATTTATTGATATTTTTCTCCTTTTTTTTTCTATTGTATTTTACTCTTTTTTCTTTTTTTCTGGTTACCTTGGATTTCATTTACTCTTCTTTTTCTAGTTTTTTCAGGTGGAATTTTAGATCACTGATTTTGGAAATGTCTTTTCCGATACAAATATTTAAAGGTACACATATTACTGCAAGCATGTCTTCTATGCATCCACACATTTTGGAATTTATTTTAATTTTTATTCAATTCAAAATATTTTCCAATTTCCTATGTGATTTCTTCTTGGGTGATTTAGAAATGTATTGCTTAATTTCCACATATTTGGGGAATTTTCCAAGTACCTTTCCTGTTACTGGTTTCTGGTGTTATTCTACAGTGTGGAATATCCTGTGTGATTTTGGTCCTAAATTCATTGAGACTTGTGTTACAGACTGCAGTCTGGTCTGTCACTGTGGTGTACTTGCAGAGGATTTGTATGCTATTGTTACTGGGTGGAATGAAGTGAACATCAGCTGTATCAGATCGGTTCATGTTGTTCAGGTTTTGTATATTTTTACTGAGTTTTTCACCAATTTATGTTGAGATTTGCTGAATACACGATTATAAATTTTCAGTTGTCAGTTTTTTCTTTGTGTATTTAAAGCTCTGTTTAAGTAATTAATACACATCTAGAATGTCTTTTTGATAGTTAAGCTCCTTTTTATGTCTATAATATTCCTTGTTCTAAAGTTCACTTTATTCTGAAATGAATAAAGCCTACCCTGTTCTTTTTTCAATGGAGGTATGTCATTTCCATTTGTTTACTTTTAATTCATCTGTGTCTTAAATTTCAAATAGGTTTCTTATAGGCAGAATATCACTGAGTTTTATGTTTTTATTCAGCCTGACAATCCCTGCCTTTTAAGTGGGGTGTTAAAATCCTTTCACTTAATGTAATTTTCAGTATTTAAATAAATTTAAATGTTTGGTTTTAAATCTACCATGTTGCTGTTTGTTTTCTATTTGCTCCATCTGTTTTTAGTTTCCTTTCTTTTTCCACCTTTTGCATTGAATGTTTTGTATTATCTCATTTTGTCTCCACTTTTGGTTTATTAGTGAATCCCTTTGTTGCTGTTGTTGCTCTAGGATGTATCATAAACATCTTTAAATAGTCTACTTTAAATAATATTATATTTTTCCTGTATAACACAAGAACTTTAGAATGATATATTCCTCATTCTCTCTTATATCCTTAGTGCGATTGTTGTTATGTTTTGATTCTATGTTACAAACCTCACAATACATTATCATTTTTGTTTTAAACAGTTACCTTGTAAAGAAATTTTTTTTTAAAGCGCTCTTTTTTTTTTTTTTTTAAGATTTTATTTATTTATTTTTAGAGAGGGAAGGGAGGGAGAGAGAGAGAGAAACATCAATGTGCGGTTGCTGGGGGACATGGCCTGCAACCCAGGCATGTGCCCTGATGGGGAATCGAACCTGCGATGCCTGGTTCGCAGCCCGCGCTCAATCCACTGAGCTACACCCGCCAGGGTTCCTTGTAAAGACATTTTTAAGTGAGAAATCTTTTTATACTTATCTGCATATTGACCATTTTTCTCTCCTTATTTATATGTGTAAGTCTGCATTTCATCTGGTATAATTTTCCTTCTCACTGAAGAACTTCACGTTTCTTGTAGTTATACCTTGGACAGTAGGTTTTTTGTGTACTACCTTGCAGTGTAGATCTGCTGTAGTCCTTGTCTGTTTAATTCTTGAAGTTTTTGTGTTACTGGAAGAGGTTTTTATTTCACCTTCATCCTTGAAAAGATTTTTTTTTTATACTTGGTACATTTTCCCTAGAATTCTAGTTAACAATGGTTTTCTTTCAGTACTAGGAAAATGGAGACAACTGTATGTGAACAACAACAAAAAAATGTGGAAAAAAAGATGGCTTTTCATTGTCTTCTGGCCTCCTGGTTTCAGACAGTGAATCTTTTAATCATTCTTATCTTTGTGTCTCTGTAAAGGGGTCTACACGTTCTTAAAGGGCCAGAGAGTAAATATTTTTGGCTTGTGGGTCATGTGGTCTTCGTTGCAACTACTCATCTTCGGTGCCGTGGGAAAGCAGCAATAGAGAGTACATAAATGAACAGTTCGTATTGCCTATTGACCGGCTGTGTTCTGGTCAAACTTTGCTTGCTACACTGTGCGGCTGGCTCCCATGATACAGTTGCTGAACAGTGGTCTCTGAGAACAAATCTGTTATCTGAATGGTTTGAAGGTGTTATTTTTATCATTGTTTTTTAGCATTTTGATTATGATGTTCCCTTTGTGTGATTTTCTCTGTTTCTTAATGCTTGTTGAGCTTTGTAGATTTGGTGGTTTATAATTTTTATAAAATATGGAAAAAATTTAGTCAATACTTGTTTCAGATATTTTTCTCCCTCCCCACTTGGGACTCCAGTTGCACAGTCGGGGTTGGTGTTGTGCCACAGCTCACTTGGGCTCTGCTGATTCTTTTCTCTGCCCCTTTTCTTTCTGTGCTTCACTTTGAGTAATTTCTCACAAGTTATCTGCCATTTCTTCTGTGGCATCTGATCTGCTGTCAAGTCCATCCGGTGTATTTTTTCATTTTATATAGCATATTTTTTATTTCTGGAAGTCCTATATGGGACTTATTTTTATATTCTGTTTCTCTCTTCATATGTTCATGTTTTCCTTTACATCAGTGTGTAATAGCTGTTTTACGGGCTCTGACTACTAAACCCATCATCTTTTTAATTTATGGGTCAGTTTCAGTTGATTCATTTTTGTCCTGGCTATTGGTCATATTTTCCTTCTTTCTGTGCCTTTTTCTTTTTTCGATTGGATGCTAATGTATATATTTTGTGTTGGCTGCTAGATTTTGTATTTTTGCTTTATTCATGTAGCAATTGTTGTATTGTGTTCCCAAATTAGTTTAATCTCTTTAGGATTGCTTTTAGGTTGTTTTAGGCGGACCCAGGGTAGGTTATTTATTTATTTAGTTTAGTTTTGTTTTTTGAGAAAGCCCTACTGTCTCTGGTTTGTTGTGATTGAGCCTCACTATAAATTGTAACCTGTTGCTCTGCCAATTATGAATACTGGGAGTTGTTTGTCCTGTTGCTTTTGGTGTTTTGTTTTGTGATCCTCTTCCAGCTTCTTGTTATGCATGCATGAATTAGAGCTTTGCCAGAAATTCAAGTGCACCCTGTGCAGGTCTCTAGAGCTCTGTCTCTGTGCAGCTCCCTCCTCTCCTGTAGTCCTGTCCTGCAAATGCTAGCCGCTCAAACCTTCCAGAATTCTGTCTGTGTCTCCTGGACTCAGTAAGACTGTCCTGCCCTGTCTGTGTCTCACTCATTGTACTCAAAGTCTGGAAACTGCCCCCAGGCAATAAGTTTGGGCAGTTGAAGGACTTATTTAATCTTATTTGTTTCTGTTCCTTTAAGGACCTGCAGCAAATTGTCCAAAATCTGAAAACCATTGTTTCTTACCTTTTGTATGATTTTCTAGATGTTCAGAATGGGCAGATAATTCCTGTAGTATTTAATTTTTTTAAATCCTCGCTTGAGGATATGTTTATTGATTAGAGAAAGAAGAGAGAGAGAGAGAGAGAGAGGGAGAGAAAGAGAGAAAAAGAGAAAGAGAATCATCAGGATATAGCCTCCTATATGTGTCCTGATCGGGGACTGAACCTGCAACCTAGGTATGTACCCTGACCAGGAATGGAACCCACAACCTTTTGGTGCATGGAATGATGCTCCAATCACCTGAGCCCCCATGACCAGAATGATTGCTGTCATTTTTAACCCTACATTGGCAGAAGTAGAACTCTGATTACCTCCTAACATACACAGATAGATACTATTTATAAATGAAGCTTTACCATTTATTAGTGGGAACAGTGGGTTATTTTTTAGTTAAGAATTAAAAAATAGATTCATTTAGTTCAAGCTTCAAATAGTTTTATACATTTTTCAAAGAAATATTTTTTAACTTCTCACTGGGAATTCTTCAAATAGATTGCATTATATGATGAGTGAATTTTTTTCTTATAACACCAGTAATATAAACTATTAAATTAGTATTTAATGTTTATTTTAGAATATTTTATATTTCTTATTTTTAAGAGGAAGATAATATATAAGAAGTTTATTTCTTTGTTCAAAGCTTGTGACCTTGATAAGGTATAGAAATGATATCACAAATAGATCAAATTGTAGTAGAATCACACTCATGAATTAATTATAGCGTAAGATACAAGCTAAGTATCATTGGTGCCCAGAGAAGAGATTAATTCTTACTGAGTCATGAGAACAGTCTTCACCTGGAGGTGAGATCTGGAAGAATGGGGGCAATTAGACTAGACCATTTTATTCCATTTACTTTTTAAAAATATATGTAGTTAATATCTTAATTAGTTGTTGTCCCCAAGGAATCCAGGGAATAATTATCACATGTAATGAATAGTTTCATTTCACATTTTGTTTGTTTTCTATTGCTGTGTAACAAAACAATTTAGTGATTCAAAAGCATTTATTTTCTCACAGTTTTAATGGTTCGGGAGTCTGGATACAGCTTGGTGTAGTCCTGTGCTTAAGCTGCAACAAAGTTTCTACTAGGTGTCAGCCAGGTTGCTGTCTCGTCTGTAGCACAGGGTCCTCTTGCAAGCTCTCTGGCTATGGGCAGAAATCAGTTTCCTGTGTAGTGGGACTGGCAGGCTCTCAGCTTCTAGAGGCAGCTTGCCATTCCTTCCTGTGGTTCATAGCAGCAGAGCATCTTCCCGCTTCTAGGTATCTGTCTCTCTGACTTCTGTCTCTGATATCTAGACTCTCTTTAAAGGGCTCACCTGATTATGTCAGTTCCTCCCCCCAGATAATCTCCCTTTTGATTAAGTCAACTGATTGTAGGGACCTTCATTACATTTTCAGAATCCCTTTATCTTTGCAGTATAATGTAACTTAATCACAGGAGTGATACCCCATTATATTCACAGGTTCTATCTATACTCACAGGGAAGGGATTTTATAGGATGTATGTACCAGGGAGAGGACATCTTGGCGGCTCTTTTAGAATTCTGCTGACCATACTTTGATCTATATTATTAACATAATTTGAAGAAGACAAGTACCATAGTATTTCACGTATATGTAGAATCTAATGAACAAAATAATTTAACAAACACAATAGAAACAGACTCGTAGATACAGAGAATAGACTGACAACTGTCAGGGGAAGAGGGTTTTGGACTGGATAAAAAGGGAGAAGGGATTAAGCACAGAAAAAACCTCATGGGCACAGACAACAGTGTGGTGACTACCAGAGGGAAAGGGGGTGGGTGGGGATAGAAGATGGTGAAGACAGATAAACAGTGATGGAAGGAGACTCAACTTGGAATGGTGAACACACAATACAATATATAGATAATATATTATAGAATTGTATACCTGAAACCTATTTAATTTTACTAATGAATATCAGCCCCATATGCTGCATAAAATCAATTTAAAGAGTACAAACTTTATTGAGAGGATGTAGACTAAATATACTAACATACTACCACTGATTAAATTGTTAAAACCAGCTATTTTCTAAAGTAATCATCATTGAAACCTTAGTAGATTGTTTTTTTTCTTTTCTTAAAATATAGTTTAATTGAAGTGATATGCTCATTATGTCTTAAGAATCCCATTGAAATCTTGGAAATTTTTCATTTGCTTGCCAGTAAACATAAATATTCTAAAAATCCTAGCTTTCTTTTTTAAATAGTTTTGGTACTTAGATCTGTGCTGTTGACTGTTGTACAGTTCTGTGGTAGTGTTGTCCTAGCAACGTGAAAGGGGAGGCTGAGCACTGTTCACAAGTGGCAGTGCAGTGTTGCTTAGCTACCTACCTTTTTAATTTGACACACTAGGCATTTAAATAATGTGTAACACTTAAGCTTTTAAGTGTTTGCTCATGACACATTGCAATGTTTAAGTATGCTTTTCACCTTTGTATTATAGCTGTTATTGTGAAAGGTTAAAAAAATAAAAGTGTATTTAATAGCATTCAGTAGAGGACCTTAACTACACAAAGTCATTTTATGAGAAGCTCTAATACAGACACAAATTTAAAATATAAGCTATAATTAAATATGAACTTACCTCAAATTCAACTCTGGTACAAAATGCAGTAATAATTATACAAATCTGTCATTGAATTATAAGTAAAATCATTTTAGAATGTCTAAAATATTACCTGTAGTTGTTTTAAAAATAGCAATATTGTTATACTCCAGGAACATCATTAAATATATACTGAAAAGCACTTTAGTATATTATGTTGCCATTGTGCTATTTATTACCTTTTTTATGGTAAGATGTCAGGTACTAAACAGCATTATTGCTGCACTTCTCCTAATTTTGAAAAAATGAATATATGAAGATTTTTCTAGGTGGACTCTTTTAATACAAGTTTTTCCTGTAAATTCCCCTCCCCCCCCAAATAAAAACATACATATCTATTGTAGAAAACATTTTCAAATGTATAGATACATATAGAGAGAAGAAATTAAAACTACCTCTAATCCTTTTCCCCCCAGAGAAATACTATTAGACTTTAGTATATTTTCTTCTTTTGAATAATTTATAGAAATAAAGATCAGCCTTGGCCAGCATGGCTCAATTGGTTGGAACGTTATTCTGTAACTGAAAGGTTGCAGGTTTAATCCCCAGCCAGGATGGTAAGATCCCAGTCCAGGTGCATATGAGAGGCAACTGAGAGATGCTTCTCTCATGTGTCGACATTTCTCTGTCTCCTTTCCTCTCTCTCTACAAAAAGCAATGAAAAAATACCTTAGAATGAGGTTAAAGGAAAAAAGAATCACATTTTAATACTGTTTACATCTTGCTTTTGTTTTCTAATTATTACAGAGTATTTTCCCAAATCATTAAAATTGTTTGAAAACATTTTTATGCCTAATTATTTGGATGTACAATATTTCTCATTGTTTATATAAATTCCTGCTTTTTTATTATTATGTACTTAACATGGAAGAAAACCTTTGTCTGAAATCTTTGTTACCATTTCTGAGTTTCTTAATATAGATTCTAGCTAGGAGTACCACAGAGCCCCGAAATGAAAACATAAACATAAGAACATTTTAAAGACCTTGGAACATGGCAATAGATAACTTTCTGAAAAGTAGACCAACCTGATTAACATTTACTAGTTTAATTTTAAGAGGAAGAAATAATTAATATATCATATTAATTTGTTTAAAGATCAAGAAAATTAAATTTTTTTCTAATGTAGTGAGACAATTGTAATTATTCCTCTCTGAAAATTTGCATTTTCCTGTCCAATTTATTGACAGGAAATATTTTATTTTATTAATTTTGGGGATATTTTAATGTACTGAATTCGTCTCCTTTTCTGTCATATTATCCCATTTATTGGCCTTTTAATCTGATTTCTATACTTGCAAAATACAGATTTTTCAAAAAGTTTTTATTAAATCTCTACCTTTTCCTTCCTATATTGTTTTTAAATTTACAAGGTCCTTTACTATGCAGATTCTCCTGCATTTTATATCTTTTACCCAATTCACCTGTGGTTGGTCACTGGCTCAGCTTTCAGAGGCCTCTCATTGTGTCAAGTCCCAACACACAGCTGGACCTTCACAGAATGACTCTGCCTGGCCTGATGCTCGCTACCCCTGAACTTGCCACTGCTTTCAGTGGGGTTTCCTAAGCGCCAAGGTCCTGTGACTTCCGCAGTAAGCCAAGCAGATGCAAACCTCCACCCTCGTGGAGGGAGCTTTTATTTCCTTCCTCCATCAGCAAGTCTGGGGCATCACACTTTTCCCGATGCCTGGCTTTTCTCCTCACCATGACTTTGCTCCATGTGCCACTGCCTAGGTGCCATCCCCTCCCCTCCACCAACCCAAGTACGGTACCTTGTCCAAGGCCAGCACTCCCAAGTCCTTCCTGAGTAGCCACCCACCTGACAGCCCCCTCAACTTCTTGGCCCTTGGACTCCTGTGCTGTGCTCTCCACGTGAGTTCCTTTGTACCTGCTCTCCACGCGTACTACTAACATAGCTTCCATTGTGATGTGTCCCTAAGTGCCACTATATAGAACTAATTAAATTTTTTTCCATCTAATTGTTTAATATTTATCCATCTAATTCTAAATTATGTGAAGTGTATTTTCATTTATAGTGTGGGTTAGAAACAAAACTGAGTTTTTTTCAAATGTTAATACATTGTTAGTTTACTAGTAAGAATATTCCCTTGCCTGTTGACTTGTAATAGTTTTCATTGTATTCTGAATTCTCAGATACTGGACTAATGGCCTACTTTCTATTCTGTTTCACTGATGTATTTTGCATCAGGACAACATTGTAAATTAGCTTTATCATATTATTTTTGATAGGACTGTTTACCCCTCCTTATATACAGATTGTTTACCTTACATCTCATGCCATTGGTATTCCTAATTATTTAATGTTTCTCATTACTATTGTGAATGTAATTTTTTCTATTTTCTGACTTGTTTTTACTGGCATATTAGAAGGATATTTCTAAAATATGTTTATCTCAAATCTGAGCTCTTTATTTTCAATAGTTGATTTTGTAGAGTTGACTGATAACTAATCAAATTATCTGCAAATAATGAAAATTTACTTTTCTTTCCTAAATGTTTTGTCTGAATTGGTCAGAAATTCCAGAATGATGTTCATAATGTTAGTAGTGAGTATTCTTATCTCAAAAAATTAAATCATGGTCAAGGAAGAATGATGGCTAACTTTATATTAAAGACAAAATCACAGTTGAAAACAAATCATTTTTAATGATCTTAGATTAGATTAATTACTTTGCAAATTTTCCATGGGTGAGGTGCATCAAAATCCTGGGAGATGTTCATTTCTCCAGAAGGGGGCAACATCTCATTAACACTAATTGCTAACTTTAGATCTAGATTGCAGTTGTGAGGAGGAAGGCTGGAGGGAAGCTAGGGGAGGTAGTCTCTCCATTCCCCCACTTCATTTCCTGGAGAGCAGTTCCTGGCGTGGCGACAAGTGGAGTCAGTCTGCTGCAAGAAGACTAGAACAGAGAGCTAGCAGTGAGCCTCACTGCAGTTCCCTGCGAGTGAGGGCGGTGCGTGGCCAAGGGCATTTGGGAAATTTACCTCCAGGAGACAGCATAGCTGTATTTTTCCTGGACAGCTTTATCAGAGACTGTAAATCCTGTTCAGATTCAACGAGTGGTTTTTGAAGTTCTTACTTTGTGAAATTTAGCTCAGATGAGTTAATGGGGTCAGAGGGGATTATCTTGACAGACCTCCCCCACCTGAACAAAGTTCATGGTGGACTAGGGGTTGAATAGCTGCCCTTCACTCTGTTCTTATTTATACCATTGTTTCAGAAACCTGAATCTATAAGTATGTAGATGGGAACTTAATTTTCTTATGAAAATCACATTTCAGGGTTTTTCCTTCCACGTTGTCACCTCAGTGCATGTATTCCATAGCTTTTCATGCATAACAAATCACTTCAAAACTTAGTGACTCTAAACATCAGTCATTTATTTAGCTCATAATTCTACAGGTTGGCAGTTTAGACTGAATTCTGGGCAGTTCTATTCCCAGCGCATGAGAACCTGTTCTGACCTCATGGTTCTGTCTGTGTTCAGCCCTAGGTTGGTTAGGTGGTTCTACTTCTTGGAGTTGGCTTGTCATTGGCTGGGGGACCTGACCTGTTCGTCACATGGCATCTTTTTCTCCAGAAGCCTTGCTTAGATTTTTTTGTTGGGGTGGAAGCAGAGGTCTGAGGGACAGAGCTGAAGGAAGCCAAGCCTCTCCGGGCTAGATTTGGAATTAGGACACTGTTGCTTCTGTGTGTTCTGCTGGCCAAAAGAAAAAAAGACCAGCTGATTCAAGGAGTAAGAATATAGACTCCACCTCTTGAGAGCTGCTATAAAGCAGCGCATTGCAAAAGTGCATGGACACAGGGATGTGTGGAGAATGGGGGTCATTTTTTGCTATCAGTCTGACAATTGGGTGAATGGAGGACTCAAAGATGTGCTTAGGATACTAATTTTTTTCATCAGTGTAGATTTTGATTTTGCTATTAAAAAATTATATCATCTAACTCCCTTTTTATCTAGTCTGTTGTCCTGGTATTGGTATTATTTTTCTCTTTATACTATTAAAAATTTTTTTGGTTCCTTATGTATCTTTATTCAAGCCCATGCCAAATAAAGTTTTTCTGAAATTATTTTTTACTTCCTTATTAAATCTTATTGAGATATGTTCTCTGCATCTTCACAATACTTCTTTCTCGTGTGTGGGAGTATTTTTACTCCTGGATTTCATCTTGTTTTTTCCTTTTTCTTAGGACATTGTTGGTGTTTGCCACCAGAGCATGTGAATGCTTCTTATTGTCTACTTAGATTTGAACAGCCTTCTCAGATCTGCATCTGAAGAATAGGTGGCTGCTTACACGTTTCCCCCTGACTGGCAGGCAGGCATTGAATGTGGTTTGGCTAAACTAACCTAGGATCATCTCCTGCCATGCTACATGTACCTTATTTGGGGGCACTTTAGAAAGATGAAGAATGAAAAACCACATTTCTTAATGTGTACTACTAAAAGAATTGTTTCCTGTATTCTGCCTTCCCTGCAGATGATCTTATGTGGATTTTGAAGCTTCTTAGATGCAGTGAACTGATAGTAGTTAGTACCCGGGTACCTTCTGACATGATCTTTAAACTGCAGGGAGAAAAAGGAGGAGAACTGATAAACTATTGTCTCACAGAGCAAAGCAGTACTTTGCCTCTTGTGTACTCACCATAAAACTGGGCCAACATTAATTTGTTTCTAGACTGGGTTTCTAGGACGTACAGATAATGAAAGTATCTGAGGCTTCTCATTAGAGTTAAATTAATTTTTTTGTGCCATTTTATTTTCTGATGTCCTTTTCTGGGCCTTTGTATTTTCCGGAGAAGATGGGAGAGGTAGCACTAGGGATGCCATGTTAGACCAAGAGTCAAAACAGTAATTAATAAATAATTCATTTTCCATTTTTTGTTCATCAAAATACATAATCAAGATACAATAAAAAATAGCAACTGCACACAGTTTTAAAAGGCTGAGATTTGTTGCTTTTGTTAGCTTGTTCAAGTTATAATGTGAATAAATACACCATTTCATTGTAATTTTGAAGCAATTACATATGTTTTTAGTCCTCCACTATTACTTTCAAAAGTCTGCTGTTAGGGCACCACAGCTCTAGCATTTTCCTCTTCTGCTTGCTCCTGTCCTGGGCGTCAGTGGGGGGAGTGTGAGAACCTTCTCGTTGAAGGGCCAGGAAGCAGTGCCTCCGGAGCTCTCCGAGCCAGTCTTCGGAATAACAGATCAAAATAGCTGCCCGGTCCAGTCGTTGGGGATGGTTACTTCCAAAGAAGTCATAGTTATCTTGTCTCTGGCACCTGTTTCTGGCTACTCAATTTAAGATCAAATGGTAAAATTATAATATAAAAAAATTCATCTCATTAACAAGTAACTGGAGTTTTTACAGCTGCAAAAATAAGATTTCTTTTTATTATTTAAATAAATAATTTCAGTGTTATTTAAGTAATCTCTGATGAATCACAGAACTTAAATGTTGCTCACCTTTTTTATTTATAACATGACTTGCTTTAAACACCCCCTGAAAGTCACAGTGATTAGTTAGGGCTGAGTGAAGAGCGTGAGGTCCTGGTTGTGTAAGAGAAAGCCGAACTCCAAGACGTGGACTCGGCTAAGGGATTTATGAACCTTTGTTGGATCTAGTTTACATGATGACTGTAGCAAAGGTCATATTATAGTTTCTCTTCACTCTAGACGAAAATATGATTCTCATCATAACTGTCCTTACAACCTTAGCTAGTAATTCAGGAAGCAGAACTCATAAAGAGATCATAGTTACAGACCTCCAATTTCAGGGCCACGGTGTAACTGCTGAAGTGACAGCTAAACGGGGAAGCCTGGTTTGCCGTTCCTTCCTGGGCAAGGAGACATAGGAGACACTTGGCTGAGTGTGAGAGTGTCGGGAATGGAGAAGGGCATGTAAAATGGACTCAGCCAGAATTTGACCCCTGGAAGTATGCGGGGAGATAAGCAGCAAAGGTAACTAATAGTAAATAGGAGTAAAAGTAGAAGGAGCTACAGATTCAAAGAAAAGAATATATCAGCTGAGAAAATCCGGAGGAGTTGGCATTTGAGTTAGTTTTCAACAGGCATGGTAGAGCGGGGAACATCCTTTCTCAGGGAGTAACATGACCAAAGGTACTGGCCCCAAACAGGTACTTGTTGAATACCAGAATAAATGGAATTGGTAGCTTTTGTTTCTCTACTGGATTTCTCAGAGTGCTGTATTAACGTCTCCTATGTAAGTGCGCCTGCCACTGTGCAGGTGGGTGCTGGCAATGTAACACGATGCCCTTCATAGAGCTAGTGTGATAGGAAAGACAGATAAAACCAACAAACTAATGACCATGTACATTCAAAGTGAGGGCTGTTGGGCTAATGAGTAACTTGTTTGAAGAGAGATGGTTGGGCAGGGCAGCTCTTTGAGGGAACAGAATCTGCTGTGAAACTGATGTTTGTAAGAGCCGCTTTGAGGTGTTTACCCTGTTTGAGGTCTTGACCATTGTTGCTTTCCCAAGACATTTAATGTAGCTAAATTACTCTCCCTTGAAACACAACTTATTTCTACTTTCCATCAGTATCTGCTTTACCCTTTGTTGAATTATTTACCCCTTATTAAATTTACCTTGTTATCCTTGTTTTGCAGAAACCGAAGCCGAAAGACTGGCACCCTCCTGGGGGTTTTATTCTGGGGTTGTGGGCACTCATTATCATGGTTTTCTTCAAAACTTACGGGATCAAGCACATGAAGTTCATTTTCTAGACGTGGTAATATACAAGGAAAACTGCATGGAAGACTACATACAACCTTGGATAAAAATTTATGTCATATCTTTTAAAAATGTATTGCTCTTGTGTGAATTGGCAAAGAGTATAAGAAAACTGTAAGTTTGGTGAACTATTATTTTTTAACTTGAAGAATAATTATTAATGTAAGTGCTAAATGGCAGTAAATCTATTTCTGTTTTTCCTTTGATGTGTTACTAAAAAGTAGAATATACTCATTGACTCTTTTTGAAAATAAGAATTTCCCATTTACCTCCTTTCATTTGGAAAAGAAAAAAAAATGTGAAGACATTAAGTTCTCACCAGCAGCAGAGGTAACTTCGATAGTGTTTTTGTGTATGTTCTCTCAGTCTGTTTTTCCGTGCACTTACTTTCTTTCTAAAATAGAGGTTCTATAAAACATACCATTTTGTAACCTCACTTTTCATTTTACATCTTGTTATCAGCCCTTTTCCTCTCCTTGGATATTCTTCTGGAACACATGGGGAAAGGCTGCAGAGTACCTATTTTATGAATGTACTGTAATTTATTTAAGTGTTCTTTTGTTGGACCACTTACCTTGTTCCCTAGATTTTCCTTTCCTCCATTATTTACTGTGTGAATATTTTACTGTCAGTCACTAATGGAATTCTGTAGGTTTAAGTATACGTAAGTTTGAAAAATTAGCTTAGCTATGATACTGACAGTCTTTAAAACCTTATTGCTGTCAGTTTACCTGGAAAACTTAAGACCTTTGGGAATTTGACATATTGACTGCTCAGGCGAAACAGATCCTATCATTTTATATTTCTGAGCATTCATTCATTCTCTGATCCTTCAGAATTGATCACTTTTGCTTTAGTTTCCATAGTCAAAGAGACATTTTTTAAATTCTGTTTAGGGTAAACCTTGCCCTCTGCTGGCTCCACGTTTTTGTTTTTGTTTTAAATTATTTACTTATTTTTAGAGAGAGGGGAAGAGAGGGAGAGAAATATCAATGTGTGGTTGCCTCTGACATGTCCCCTACTGGGGACCTGGCCTGCAACCAAGGCATGTGCCCTGACTGGGAATTGAACCAGTGACCCTTTAGTTCCCAGGCTGGTGCTCAATCCACTGAGCCACACCGGCCAGAGTGGATCCACAGTTTTGCTGAGATGGTCTCCTAAAGTGGATGGACTGGATGGAAAATTTATGCTTTTTACACCTGACTGATACATTGCATAAGGCATTAAATAAGCCCCTTTCCTGGTCTCTGGCAACATGCAAGGGTTCATTTTCACTTACCAGCCATCTTTGTCCTGTCTCATAACGGGAAATAGTGTTCAGAGTGTGCTTCACTATCAGCTGCAGATGTTGTTTCTTCACAGAGAAGAAACAACAGGGAACCCCTGAAATTTGCATATTTATGCCCCAGGGGATACCTTTTTGGATTTTATGTTTTATCTAAGAACTTAGGTGTAAAACTTTGTTCCAAAGCCTGTTGTATAATTGTAGGTAGCATTAAGAAGACAAATCTTTCTCTACAATAAAGCCTTGTAAAATTAATATTCTTTAGGATTTGTTTTCCTTTTAGCTTTTAATTATTACTCTTTAATTATATGTAAAATGATCATACTTTTTACAAGCAGAGGCTTAACCATGTCATCTCCCAGGTTAGAACAAATGGTATTAAGGCTTTCTGCCAGCTCTGGATCTTCATTTTAATTGAACTTTGGTACACTAAGATAGATGAAGGAAAATTTTTTACCTGCTTATATGGAAAAGGATCCTTCTGTACATAAATGAAAACGGACTTGAAGTCTGAGAGCTGCATCGCAGTAATGCTGAGAGACAAAAAGTTGAACCATCTCACCATGCAAACACACAAGGTTGCAAACACTGTGGTGGGACAGAGCTACTGAGAGGGGTAAGGGAGATACGACTGTTCTGGCACCAAAGTAACTCAGTTTGAATGTAATGAAACATGCCCTGATGGTAAAGACTGCTGGCATATAAAAGGGTTCCTCTCCCAACGTTGTACAAGGTGCCCTTTCTAGTTAAAACCAAACTGGGAAAAGTGGTACTGGTTATAATGCACGGGATTAATTTTGCCCAGGTGGAGTTTCAAAGGATGAGTGTCTCTTTCTGGTTCATTATTGAATTCAGAATATAGTTAAAGTAACAAGCTTAAATATGTTCAATGTTAGCTCATAACCATAGTCTTTTTACGTAAAGTATATTCTGCCTTCAATAATGAGTACATCTTCTGCATATAGTAAGTGGGTAATATTCTAAGTACAATTAAATGGCTTAGACTTTAAATGATAACATAAAAGAACATTCTTAAATATATTCTACTTGAGTTACAAGCAGCTGAACAACCAAAAGGTCTTCTTTTCATCTCTTTGTTGTGAGGATCAGGTAAATTATGTTATGACTAACCCTCTGGTATCTGTAAATATGTGGTGGTGTTATTTTTCCCATTTTTGCTCAGGAAGGTGCGAAGGGTAAGGCATTTGCGCCAGTGCCCCCTTCGTGTTGCACTGGTTACCTTTCTGAGCTGCTCAGTGTGATTCTTGTCCCTTCAGTGGTCTTTCCCTCTCCCTCTGGTATCCTCCAGGGAGAAAAGGAATATGGAAGAATGGGTCCCAGCAGACACGTTCTGACCTTTGTGGGGAGGGACAGGGTGTATTGGTGCCGTTCTGCAAAGACAGCAAGCATGAGTAAAAGAAACCAAGTGATGTGGATTTTAAAATTATGAAAGACATTCATTTGCAGTTTATGAAAGGCAAATGTAGTTTGGATGCAAAGCTGATTAAATTGGATCAAGGAAAATTTGAATTAAGTACATAAAATAATGCATGCATTTATGGTTTCAATTTTTATATATCCTCAGCTAGTTGAAAATGATGATTCCCACAACAAGCATAACTCAGCTCGGTTCTGCTTACTGAGTGTTTTCTACTGTGGTATATGTGGGTAGCATTCCTTCCATTATGTATGTTGTATAGCAGTTACAGTAACTGTGGGAATCATAATTTGAATTTTTGACTCATGTGTTTCTGGAATCTTTACAACAAATGTTGCATTAACATAGAACTTTTTTCATTGATTTTTACCAAAATTAAATCCATCTGTAACAGATACTGTTTTAACTTGTGAAAGAAATATTTTATAAACATAGCACAAGGTATGACTAAAATGAGATCAGTTATCCATTTTTGCTCTATGGAGTCAGGCTCATTACCTCAGTGCCACGTCTCCCGTCCTAGGGCATTTATCGCACAGAAAGTGCCTCTTGTACCTCGTCCGTTGCCGCATGTGTACCTGCTGCATAAATGTAAAGGTGTTTTAGTTCATGGACAGTATATGTTGGGAGTAACTGGTCTTATTTTTTCCTTTCAATGCAAAATTTTTACTCTTTTGGAAATGTGCTATGAAATATTTGGCTTAATTTACCTGTGTAGATTTTTGAATAATGAGATTGAATAGATGAAGGTGTGACTAAGAAACCAGTTATTAAAAATTCATTTATTTCAAACATGGCAAGGTGGTCACTGTCATTCTTGTTTCATTGGGTTGCCTGCAGTCCCCAGGGACTTCAGAGGACTTTCAGATTTGCTCGAGGAATACCCAGTCGTGGGGCCTACGGGCAAATAGGAGGGTGTCCAGTATGACGATTTTCTGTACCGATAGCAATGCTCTCACTGCCAAATCTGATGGAATTTCTCTGCCCGTATTTTACCTATCTCTCCTTCACATGTAACATTGGTTACTCCCGCTGTAGAAACACTTAGACTCTCCATTCAGTTTCTCCAAGTGCTTCTGTGGCAGCCGCTTCAGATGTTCCACACAGTTCTGTCCTCAACTCTTCAGATTCCACTCTGTCCCTGAATGTTCCCTCCCCACCTGTGGTTTCCACTGTCACCTCCACATCGTTTGCAGCCACACTTCTGTATCTTAGTAGCGCTCTCGAGTTCCAGAAGTGCCCCCTTGTGCTTGAAAGCCCCACAGAACTCTCAGACTCAGCGCACCCCAAGCTGAATTTATCATCTTTCCTTTTCACCTCATTACCCAGCTTTTCCTTCTCTATTTTCTTCTTATTTTATTTTCTGAACCCTCTCTCTGAGTGGGTACACACTGCGTGGATATCTGTGCCGCACGTAAATGCTCACCATGATATTCTGCACATGAAGCCTTTAGTAATCAGGTGGGCAAAATGATACACTCTGAGGATGTCAGTTAGCTTCTTCCCCAGCCATCCCAGTGCTTGCTCCATGCATCCATGAAAACGGTGGTTATAGTGGCAAGGATGAAGACTATGTATGGGCTCAGCAGGTTGGGTTTCTTCTTAACAAGGCTGATCTGGCTAATGCCACTGCGGAGTGCCTGGTTTAGCAGCAACAGAGAGCTACATTAACATTCAGCCACTAACTGGGTTGGTGCCTCCATTTCCCAGGGGCCCAGTCCACTGACTGGTAGTAGGTTGATTACATTGACCATCACAGATAGAGTGGGCAGAAGTGTGTCTGCACCGAAATACACATATTCTGGGTATGGATCTGTATTCCTTGCTCTTTAACTTCTGCCAGCATCACCCTCTATGGGCTTGCAGAAACACCCATTTTCTTGGCATCCTGCAAAGTATTGAGTCTGATCAAGGAACTCATTTCATAACAAGGCAAGTGTAGCAATAGGGTTCTGCCCATGGAATCAAATGTATCACATACCCCCTATATGGAATTGACTGGCCTAGTTCCACATGGAATGGCTTACTGAAGATTCAGGTATGCCCCTGGCTGGGAGACAATATTCCGAAAGGAGGAAGTCCTCTTTCACAAGGTGCGGTATGGGCTTCGTGGGGTGTTTTCCCCCCAGGTGACCATAATCACTGTGAGCCACAACTGCCTTAGAGTGTGACCAGGTCAATTATCAGACTAAAATTCCTCCTACCCAGTAACTGGCATTCATAAACTACCATGTCTATAGATTCACCATATCACTAAAGCCTAAAAGTAAAAAGGATCCTTTGGAAATCCTAGAGGTGCAAATTAGCCTCAGGTTAAACAAACAAACAAACAAACAAGCAAGCAAGCAAGCAAACAAAATTATAATGAGGCTGCTAGTAGGCCAGGGAAAGGGGTTGGCCTCACCAGAGCCTGGGAAGATCCAGCAGGACGGTATAGGCTGTGAACCAGAGACCTGGTGTTAGTCCTGATTCCCATCCCCCACCCCTGCCCCGATCCCCCAGCCAGCACGCATAGATCTGGGAACAAGGAGTAGAAATCGAAGTGGCTCCTCTCATTGTTACATCTAAAAGTTTATTCACAGAATCTTTGCTTCCTGTCTTGGCACCTTTGAGCTTTGCTAGTGTAGAGAGGAATGATTTCCTCAGGAGACACAACAGTGGTTCCATTGAATTTGAAGAGAAAATTACCACATGGCTCTTTGGGGCACTTTATATCACTGAACCAACGTGCCACAAATTGGGAATTGTTCTGCTGGCTGGAGAGATTGATCCCGGTTACCAAAGGGAAGCCGAGTAGCCGCTGCACGTGGAAGGCAAGGAGGACTGGGCAGCAAGGAGATTCCCTAAGGTGTCCCTTACTAGTTCCATGACCACAGCAAAGGTTAATGGGAAACTGTGACAATCCAAAAATGGCAGGATGATTGAAGACTGGCTTTTTAGAATGAAGGTTTAGCACCCCACCAGATAACAAAGTGAGGGACTCAACTTCTGCCCAAGAGCAAGGGGAATATGCAAGAGGTAGAGAGAGGTAGGAAAGCATGGATGATCATCCATATGGCTCGTGGCCAACTACACGGATTCTCCTGGCCTGTTACGTGTTTATGTGTGTATGCTGGTTCTCTTTTCCCACTTTTATTTAGGAGATGCCAGTTGGTGGTGCTTAAGCTTACAATATAAAGCTTACAATATAGTCTTTATGTAAGAAAATATTCCGTGGGACTCTGATGGAACTGGAGGAATAATTATAGCTAGCATACTGTAACAGTTGGGACTGTGCATCTTATTTCCACGAAGGATGAGAATTTCTTCTCTGTAAGGTGAATGGCAGCCTCACATTCGACGAAAACAGGGTTGAGTCGTCATTGTACCGGGCTCCATGTGTGTAGAAGAGGGAGTGTGGAAGCTGAGGGACAAAGGGCTGTACTGTTCCCACGGTCAATTCTTTGTCTTTTAGCTCCAAATGCACTCATTACTGATCTGTGATAATGGAGCTGAACTCCTTTAAGAACTCCTTTACAGTGAACATGATGCTAAGCTTTGTCAATAGAGGGTTCTGGGGGAGCTGGCAGGAAAAAGGAGCGTTTCTTCCTATTTCTGGTGTACTCCTCCCATAGGTCTCCTGCAGAGTGTGTGTGTGTGTGTGTCTGCAGCGCCCAGTGCCTGGCAGCCCCTTTTCTGTGGGCAGCTTCGTAGCAGAGAGTGGCCCCCAAACCACTCCTCACACGTGGATGCCCCAGGCAGCCTGCCTGCAGCAGCTTTGCAGTGAACCACACATGGAGGGCACCTTCCCCCAGCACCCCCCTTGGACATGTCCATTCTGGAATGCTGGGCGCAGGGCACCTCCCCGCAAACAAGTTTCCGCACACCCTTTTGGGTGCTTTGCCATGGATTTTGAGGTGTGGCTTCCCTCTGAACACAGCTCCCCTAGCACTTCAGAAAATGGCTTTCTAGAAAGTTCCACTGAGCCAGCACTTGCTGTCAGTGAGCCCTGCCATACTCTGCAACAATGTCTGGAGACACCTCAGCACTGGGAGGGGTGGCTTCTTCCGAGGGTCCTCTGTCCTGGCCCAAGGGGTGGTGGCTGCTCCCCATCTGTGCTGATCCTCTGTGCTTTGGAGTTCTCTATCTTACTAGCAAATTCCCCCTTATTTTAATTCCTTGGTCAAATTGCTAAGTGATTTCTGTCTTCTGCCTGGACTGTCATGATACACCTCACAGAGACAAGATGGTATTAAATGGTAAGATTCTTGTCTGCAGGCATTCACATCATTCAGGTTATGCCTCTGGGTTCAGGGGAACACTCTCCTCCCTCCCAGAGAGGAGGTCAAAGGATTGGGGCCCTTCTCGCCACCTTCCCCTAACTCCGAAGCTTTCCCGGGGAGACCCCCACCAAAGGGTAGGGCATGGAGGGAGTAGCTCTCCTGACAGTGGTGCCGACGATGGCCCAGGTGACACACACCTGGACGCCATCCGCCAAGGGTCCTGATGACTCTGTTTTAAAAACCCTGGATTCTTCTGGCTTCAGGCAGCTTGCCCTGCTCCTTGTAATGAGTATAAAGACCTGGAAAGACTCAGGCAATGAGATTGCTTGTAACCCTGCCAAGAATGGAAGTGGATCAAAAGAAAAAAAAAACATGTTAGAGGCAGATTGGAAATGTTCTTGTTTGGTTAGTTACAGAAGCGCGTACAGATTAAGAAGGCTGAATAGCACAGAGGTTAAGAACCTGCGCTCCCAGTATCTGTTGCTTGTCAGCTTGATAAATGCAGGTTATGCAAGAAAAAGAATAATTAAAATTACAAATAAGAAAATACACTTGTACACCATTAAAACTAAAGGAATGAAAGTAATACATGAAATAGGTTAAAAAACAAAACCAGAAGTTCAGAAATTATAAAGCATAACTAGGGAAAATGAGATAAAAGAAATAGAATTTTAGATGAACGTTGAGCCTCCCTCTCCAAAGGCCCCTCCCTGTGGCTGCAGGGCCTTTAGTGCAATGCCTTGAAGGGCTGGGCAGGGAAACAGGTGCAAAGACACCTGCGAGGGCCTGGCCTGGCCCCGAATCAGCCGAGGCTCTGTGAGCAGTCCTGTGGACGTGCCCTTCACCGCCTGCCTAGAAGCCCAGCAGTCATTCTACAGAATGACATCTTTGCCTGCCTGCATGGCTCTTGGTGCTGAGGTGATTACAGGCCCTTTTTCCTTCTCTTTACATTGCTGGCTGCAGACAATCATCCTGTTTTGTAATATTTCTGGCCTCAGAAAGCAAGTCAGTGGTTTTCAGTCTTTTTGGCTACCACCTACAGTAAGAAATACATTTCATAGTGTCACCTATGGTGCCTTGGTCAAGTTGCTAAGTGATTTCCTTGGTACCTATGTATGTGCATATCTGTATGAGTAAGCAAGAGGTTTTGCAAAATAAGCACCCTCAGGCTCATACACTGTTTCTATTCTTTTGTATCCTGTATAATAGAATTGTCTCAGGTGGGAGCTGGATCAATGGTTTTCAAAAATACTTCACTTTCATCTGCACTAAGAAGTAAATTTTACATTGTGACCTAATGCACACGGATGTTTATGTACCTATATAATTAAAAGTTTTATAAAACAATACTGACTCATATAACTTTCTCTTCTATTGTATTATAATTTTGTTGATGGGTTCTGGGTAATATCAGGCTCCACATGCATCTCTGAGCTTCCTACCAAGCAGGCGCAGTGAGAGCATGGAGACCTGCAGCCAAGAAAGATGTCCAACAGGGAGGGAGAATTATTGCAAACATTCTTGTAATGACAATGCGCTTTACTGCTCCCTGGTGCTGATTTTCTCTGTACATTGTCTCCTCCTTCCTCCGATATTTGTCGGGCCTGAATAGCTCTGTGTGAATGGCACAGCCTCTGTCCGTAAGGTGCTCACAGGAGGCGCCAGGGGCCGGAGCCCGCTGAAGAGAGCCCAGGAGAGCTTCCGGAGGTGTTACTGGACTGAGTATTGGTGGGATACGAGTGTTTTCAAAATGACAGAAAATCCAACCCAAATATGCTTACGTAAAAAGTAGAGTTTATTTACAGAGCTAAATGGTCAGAAGAGGTTTGTCTCCTGGCTCAGCTTGAGCTAGCACTCAACGGCATCCTGACCTCCGTCTCTCACATCTGCTTCCCACGACGGCTCCATCCCCAAGGCGGGCGGCTCCTCGTGTTAGCGAATGCGACTCTAGCCCTCTCAAATTCCAAAGCACCGCGAGCGGGGAGGGGGAGGGTTTGTTTCCCCGCATGGGGCCATGTTTCCATCCCTGAACCAAATATTGTGTGTGTATGTGTGTGTGTCGGGGGTGAGGAACAGGATATGCCGGCAGGTTTAAACTGGTCAGGGCCTACTCCTGTAGCTGTGTATAGAGCTAAGCCCCTATAAACCCCATGGTTTGGAACCACAAGAATGGAAGGGATGGTTTTTCAAAGAAAATACAGGAAACTTTGGTTAAGAGGTGAGAAAATGGAAGCCAGACTAACAGTGGCAGGTGTTTAGTCCACTGAGTTTTGAAGGTTGTGTGGCAAGAGAGAAAAGAATTGTGGCGGGAAGACTTGTCATAAGATGGGGACACACAACAACTCAAGGTGCCAGGAGTGGCCTGAGTGAAGCCTGCAGCTACCATAAGCCCCTGATGTAGCCAGAACTTCAGGTCACAGGGAGGTGTCGTGAGAGGTGGAACTAGAGCTAGTACAGGGGACCGAGGGTCTGAATGCAGGCCACGGGATGAGGACTGACTGCAGCAGCTGGTCAGAATCCAGAGGAAGGTTCTGAGCGAAATCAGTACAACTGACCCTGAACATGGGTTTGAACTGTATAGGTCCACTAATAAGTAGATATCTTTTCAATAAATGCAGTGAATATTTTCTCTTCCTTAAGTTGTTGGTAAGACCTCCTGTCAAGAGTAGGCTATTAATAAAGTTTTGGGGAGACTCAAAAGATATGTGTAGATTTTCAGCTGCATGGGAAGTTGGTACCCTTGGTCCCTGCATTGTTTAAGGGTCTTTATGAGACTCATTTTGCACTGGGGACCCAGTGAATCAGAGAAAGGCAGTCCTGGAAGGCCATTGTAGTTCAGGCAGCAGTGCCTAACGGGGAGAGGGGAGAAGGGTGGGGGAAAATCTCCAGGTCCCTTCATCTCATAACCCTGTGAAATGAACTTTCAGTTCTGTTGACTTACGCAAAAGAAGACTGATCCTTTAAATATTTCATTGGTTTCCAGCAAAGATCAAGTAATTTCTGAAAGCTTTGCTTTCAAAAGGGAAGAAACTACCTGATGGAAAAACAAACAAACATTAATTATTATGTAACTCATTATACAAATCTATTTCATCAAATGGTTAAATTACTTTGCAATAAATGGGATGGAATAGAGAGATCGCTGCCTCCCCAGATAGGCCACCCTGGGGCACTCTGGTCACAGTTCCTCTCCCCCTCATCCCATAGAACTTCTGGGTTCAGCTGACTCTGTCAGCATTACATATGCATCTTTACCAACCATTGGGTTATGAGCCAAGGACAGGAACCTCTTCATGTTGACTGAAATAATTTATCTCTCTTTCTCTCTTTCCCACGCACTTCTACTCGGTTTCAAGCATCATGATGGATGTTGGATATATAGAGATGAATTCCAGCTAGACCTGAACCCAAGGAGCCCCAGTCCACTGTGGGAAGTGAGACATTTATCAAGTGTTGAGGGAGACATCAAAACAGAACACGGCGTGAACAGAGGTCAGGCCCAGTGGTGAGATCAGGAAACTCTCCATCAGCTGCCACACATGTCTTAAAAGACTTGGCGCCAGAGAAAGTGGGCAGGAGAAAGGAAAGGCATTGAGTGGGAAGCACTTATTGGGCTGGGAGATGTTTTAACATGAAAAATATAAAAGAATAATTAAAAGCATAGAAGATAAATTATAAGATCTACTATGTATCTAATATCCGTCCAAAAAGAGGGGATAGAGGGAATGTAGGAGAGGCAATAGGTGGAAATATAATGGCTAATAATTTTCTAGTATTAATAAAAGATGTCATTCTATAGATGTAGGAAGTAACTTGTTTAGCTAGCAAAATAAGAAAAGGAAGTTCGTGTCTAAACATATTGTGGTGTAACTTCAGAACTCTATTAACAGAAACAAGATTGATAACCAGCCAGAGGACAGAGTCATAATAGTGAATGACAGGGAACTTTTCAGTAGCAACATAAATCAGGAGACAGCGGAATAATATCTTTAAAGAGGTGAGAGAAAATCACTATTAACATAGAACTTTGGGTCTAGAAAAGCAAGGATGAAATAAACATCTTTTCAGGCATACATACTTGATTTTTTCCCTTATGAATACATCTTCGCCAATGGAAGTTCTAAAGGATTTAAGAAAAATGAAAAAAAAAAACCCTCATATAAAATTACTGATATGCTAAAAGGAACATGGAGCACAGAAATAAGTAAACCAAGTATAAATGTAGACAAATTTATGTTTTTAGTTTTTTATAAATTTAAACTATATATTATATAAAATAAAAATAATTCCTTAAGTTATATATATGATACAATTGAATTTTGAGTGACCACTAAGAGAAAGATTATATAACTTCCAAACTAATAATAAAAAAGTAGAATAACAGTAATAATAATAAAAATAATATCAGTTGAAACAAAAAAACAATAAAGAAAAACTTACAAAAAGAAGAATGAGTGGAAATTACAAAGTAAGATTATATTAACAAGTCTAGATATATGATTGATCCCCCCAAATTGGAAATAAACTGAACTCTCTAATAAAAGAGATTGTCAAATTTGAGAAAAAAAAATGTTTTGTTGTTTTGAGAAGGGCCTAACATATAAGGACATGAACGATTGAAAGTAAAAACATAAAAAAAAGATATTCCAATAAAATAGTCATCAAAAGAACACTGGCAGAAAAATACAGACTTCAAGGAAACAGCAGTGGGATAAAACTGGTTAATACCAAATGATAAAAATTAATTTACCAGGATAATAAAAACAATTATAAACATGTATGTTCCTCAAACTAGCTAAAGCAAAATATTTATAGACTTATGGAAGGAAATGTAATATCATATTGGACAATTTCCAAATGCTTCACTGTTGTTTGAACGAGCAGATTAAAAAATCAATTATTGATGTTCATAAGAGAAACAATTTAAATGAAAAGATAAAAAATTGAAATTAAAAAGATGCAAAACATATAAACTAATAAAATAAAAGCAAATGTAGTTATACTAATACTAGGCAAATAATAGACTTTAAGGGATAAGGTATCACTAAAGACAATAAGTGATATTCCACAATGACACTTTAACAGGAATATACAACAACCCTAAACATGTATGTACCTAATGATGAATTTTGAAAATACAACGCAAATTTTCTTGACTAAAAGAAGAAATAGACAAATTTGCAATAATAGCTACAGATTTCAATACACCCATCTCAGTAACTGATAGGACAAGCAGGCAAAAAAGAAAATTAGTAAGTATAGAAAAGATTTGGGCTACCCTAATAATGAACTTGACTTACTTTGTTTAAAGAATACTTTGCACAACCATGGCAAAATACATGTTTTTTTCAAGTATACATGGAACATTCATCAAAATAGACAACATTCTGGACCATAAAACACATCTCAATAAATTTCAAAACAAGTTGAAATTATACAGAGTATGATCTTTGATCAAAATGGAACAGTTTAAGAAAATTTCTAAGTATTTGGAAATCAAGCAATACACATAAATAATTCATGCATTAATGAAAAAGCACATTGGAAATTAGAAAATGTTTCAAACTGAAAGATAAGATTCAACATGTTTAAAACTTGTAGGTTGCTTCTAAAGCAGCATTTAGAGAAACATTTATGGCTCTAAATCCATATATTACACAAGACAAGAAGAATGGTTAAAGGCTGGACAACAATCTAAACTTCTACTTGAGGAAACTAGAAAAAGCAGGGTAAGTTCAACTGAAGAAAGGAGAAGGAAGAAAATCACAAAAATAAAAAAATTAAGGACATATTAAGCAAATATGCAATAAAGACAAGAAACCGCTGGAAAATTATAATGAGAAAAAAAGATATACTAGATATCCCAGAGAATTAAAAAGAGAATATTATAAAAACCTTTATTCAATTTAGATAAAAGGGACAAATTTACTAAATAACACAATTTATCAAAATTGACCCAAGAGAAAATAGAAAATCTGAATAGCTTTAAATGTATTAAAGATATTTAAGCTGTAATTAAAAAAATCTCTTCTGTCCACGCTGGTGTGCCTCAGTGGATTGAGCGCTGGACTGCAAACCAAAGGGTCTCTGGTTTCATTCCCAGTCAGGGCACATGCCTGGATTGTGTGGCCAGGTCCCCAGTAGGGGGCGCATGAAAGGAAAGCACGCATTGATGTTTCTCTTTCATCTTCCCTTCCCCTCTCTCTAAAAATAAATAAAAAATATTTAAAAAATGTCTTCACACAGAAAATTAAAGTTTCACATGGCTTCAGTTGCTTCACTTTGGAAAGAAATGATACTAATATTATGCAAACTTTTCTAGAAAATAGAAAAAGAGAAAACATTTCTCATGACACCTTACTAATGACACCAGGATAACCTTTACAGCAAACCACCACGAAGCTACACCAGAAAAATTATGTCAAGGTTTTTCATAAACACTAATGTAAAAATCCTTTAAAAATATTATCATGCAAATACAATAATATGGAGAACAGATATTGCATCATGGGGTTTATTCTAGTAACACAAGTTTGCATTAACTTTTGAAAATCAATGTAATTTAGCGCAATTACTAGTAAGGGAGAAATCTATATGCTCATGGTAATTGATACAGAATAAATATTTAACTTTCATCTAAAACATACTACAGATAAAATTCTCAGCAACCTAGAAATATAAGGAAATAACTTCATCTAATAAAGTATATCTATCAAAAGCCTACAACTAACATCATTTTTGGTGAAACATTGAACAATTTTCCTCAAGGTTGGGAAGAAAATAGAGATGACCACTCTTATCAATTCTAACAATACTGGATTAGAGTTTTACTTAGTAAAATGCTAAATAGAAAATTAAAAAAAATTTAAGATTGAAAAGAGAGGAATGAAACTGTCAGTTTTCAGGAAAGTCTGATCATTTGTGAAGAAAATCCAAAGAATCTACAAACTTTTAGAATGACTGAGTTCATTTAGTGGTTATGCCAGATATAATATGATCAATATACAAAAAACAATTCTGTTTCTCTATACTAACAACAAACAGGTAGAGATTTAAATTGAATGAAAAATTATTTAAAGTAGCACCACACAAACCCATCAAATCCCTAGGAACAGATATAAGAAAAAATGCAGAAGCCCTCTATGTGGAAAACTTAAAATTGAGTTAGTTTCTGAATTGAAAGACTTGATACTGTTAAATCGCCAATTCCCCTCAAACTGATCCTTATAATCAATTCAATCTCGGCATGTTTTATTCAGTGTGGACAGTGGTAACTCTGATTCTAAAACTGTAGGTTGGAATACAAAGTGCCCAGAATGGTTAAAACGATATAGAAGATGAGTGAGCTGGATGCACTCCACTTCCAGATACCAAGACTTATGAAGTGATAATAATTAAGATGACATAATAATGATGCAAGCATAAAACATGGTACAGAATTCAGAGTCAAGAAAAACCAGGATAACATTTGTAAATTCAACATATAAAGGGTGACCTGATTTACTACCTAAGCGACACTGTAATTCAGTGGAGAAAGGTGATACTTACAATAAAGGGTGTTATGTCAATTGGACTTCCTTAAGGCAGCAGTCCCCAACCTTTTTGGCACCAGGGAGTGAAGCTTCGCTGGCTCGCTTGGCTCACCTCCTGCTGTGCGGTCAGGTTCCTAACATGCCACGGATCCATACTGATCCACAGCCTGGGGGTTTGGGGACTCTTGCCTTGTGGTCCTGAATTCTACTCAGCCATAAAAAAGAAGAAACATTTACCCTTTGCAACGGTATGGACAGACCTGGAGATCATTATGCTAAGTGAAATAAGCCAGTCAGAGAAAGAAAAATCCCATATGATTTCACTCATATGTGGAATCTAATGAACAAACTGAACTAACAAGCAAAACAGAGACAGACTCATAGATGGAGAGCAGATAATAGCTAGTGGGGAAGGTGGGGAGATTAAGGAGTGGAGGGACTGAGCAAAGAGGAAAAAGGACTCATGGATGTGGACAACAGTGTGGTGATTGCTGGGGTGAGGGGGATATAAGAGGACTAAATCATAATGGAAAAATGCAATAAGGATTAAATTAAACAATAAAAGAATAGGGGAAAACTTTGAACAGCGTGTCACAAAAAGAAGATATGCAGCCATGGCTGGTGTGGCTCAGTGCATTGAGCGTGGGCTGCGAACTAAAGTGTCCTTGGTTTGATTCCCAGTCAGGGCATGTGCCTGGGTCGTGAGCCAGGTCCCTAGTAGGGGGGCGTGAGAGGCAACCACACATTCATGTTTCTCTCCCTCTCTTTCTCCTTCTCTTCCCCTCTCTCTAAAAATAAATAAATAATAAAATCTTAAAAAAAGAAGATATCAAATAGTCAATAAGCAATAGGAAGATACTTGACATCATTCTTAATAAAGGATATATAAATCTAAACCCACAATGATTTACAACTACATAGACAGCAAAAGAGTTAAATTTATAAGGACCAACACTACCAAGAGTTGGTAAGTATGTGAAGCAACTGCAGCTCAGAAAACTGTTTGGCAGTATCTAGCAAGGCCAAGCACAGGTGAGTCCTGTGAGTCAGCAATTCCCGTCCTTGCCATATACCCAATGGAAATGAGCATGATGTCCACCAAAATATACATTCCACAATGTTCATAATGAATGTATTCATAACAGCCTTAAACTGGAAACAACCAAGAAGACTACCATCTTTATAATTGGTAATTAAAATGTAAAGTGATATTATGAAGCAACAAGAAACGGAACTACTGCTATATGCATTGACAGCGATGAATCATACAAACATAATTTTGACTCAAAGGAGCTAGTCACAAAAAAGTACATACTGTATAATTATATTCACATGAAATTTAAAAACAGGCAAAAGAAATCCACATTGATGGAGGTCAATGGTTACCACTGACAGAAAAATTTACTAAACAGAGCATGAGTGAGCCTTCCAGGGTGCTGGGAATGTACTATGTTGTGATCTTGGTAGTGGTTACATGGGTGTATAGATATATTTCATATACAAAAAACATCCAGCCATTGTTAATATATCAAAGAATGGTTTGCACAACTTCGATGTAATCTGGCAGCCAGTAGAGTGGACTGGAATGCACATGCGTAAACAGTGATGACTTCACTGTACCAGTCAGTGGGGGTGGTAGACACCACTGAATGAGCATGTGTTCTGTGTGGCTGTTGCATTCAAAATGACTGAGTAGAGCAATGAATCTGTATCAGATTTTGAAGTAAGCTTCAACATTCCTCTGTGGAAGCTATTCAGATGGTTCAGAAGGCCACAGATATGGGTAACTGGTGATAGGCAGCTTCATCACGACAACAGATGCACTCATGCATCACATCTTGTGCAGAGATTTTAGTGAAACATCAAATCACCTGGGTGACTCAGCCCACCCCCCATACACAAAATTTGGTGCCCTGCAACTTCTGGCTTTTCTCCAGACTAAAATCCCCTTTGAAATGGAAGAGCTTTCAGACCATTGATGAGATTCAGGAAAAGACGACGGGACAGCTGATGGCGATTAGGAGAACTGTGTGAGGTCCCAAGGTGCCTAGTTTGAAGGGGACTGAGGTGTCATTGTCCTATGTACAATGTTTTTTGTATCTTGTATCTTCTTCAATAAATGTCTCTATTTTTCACATTATATGGCAGGATGCCTTCCGTACAGACCTTGTATTACGAATTCTTTAAAAGAAAAAAGTGAAGGAACCAATGGAAAAGTGGACAAAGATGCATAGTCATTTCACAGATGAGGTAATACTAACAGAGAAGAAAACATGCTAAACTTTACAAGGAGTCAGGGAAATACAAGGCAAGAACACAATGAGATAAAATTTATCAGATGGGCAAAATTTGCAGTCTGAAAATACCAAGCCAAATGTTAGCAAAAATATGGATAGCACTCTTAGGAATATAAAGTGTCCAGCCACTTTGGAAAACAGTCTGGTAATATCATGCACATGTGAACATTTTTTTTCAATAGCCCAGCAATTTTATTCCTCAGCATTTACTCTGTGTAAAAGTTCCTGTGGACGTGCAGTAAAAGAACTTTCCAAGAATGTTCATAAAAGCATTGTACATGTTCGCAACACACTGAAAACCTTAATGTTCACTGAAAGAAGAATGGATGGAAATAAAATGACATTCACACAATGGCATCGTGCAACAGTGAACATAAACTAGAGTCACCTGCAAAAGAAATGAATAAATCTCTGGAAAAAGCAAGTATTAAAAGACTAAACGCAATGTTAAAACAATCTTATAATGCTTGTTAAAGTGCAGACCTAAACAATAGATTATTTATTGATATATCTGGATATAACAAACAATTTAAAAGCAAGAGAAAAATAAATAGAAAATCCAGGACAATAGAAGGAACACTCAAGTAGCTTCAGGGCTAGTGGTAATATTCTCCTTATGTTTGCTTCATAACTTACATATTTGTCACTTTTTGGTGTGTATCAGGTATTACATATAGTGTAAATATTATGTGATAGAATATGAATACTCTGATAGAAATTCCTACCTGTAGGGTTGAACTTCTGCCAGGAAGCACACGGTGCCTGAGGGCAGACTTTGGAGCGAGACCCTGTGGCTTCTAACTTGACTTCCCCACTTACCAGTTGCCTGACCTTGGGAAAGTAACTGAAGTGCCCCATGCTTCAGTTTTCATATCTATAAAAGGGGGACAATAAAATAATCTATGTATTTATTGGGACAGTTGTGAAGATTAAATGCATTTATGTATGTGAAGTACTTAGAATAGGGCCTGGTGCGTGGCAAGCCATGTGCCTGCTCTCTTATTCGTCACCTTTGGGGGCCAGACACTCACATTCCCTTAGTCTCAGTGTTCTTATCTGCACAGTAATAGAATTGTTGTGAAATAATATATGCAAAGCAAATAATATTGTGCAAAGCATCCAGCAGATATTCAGTAGCTAAAGTATAATTGGAAGATTTTGATTCAATCTCATAGATTTTCTCGATTTGGTTTTGAAATTAAAGAGGTAGTCACACGATATAGAAATAAAGATGCTAATCCTTGAGATAATTTATGTAGCGAGCAAAAATATTTTTTTAATGTGCAGTTAGACATGGCATATACTAGATTTTTCTGAACTTCCCTATTGGGATTCTGTTTGAAATCTTGTTCTGGTGTCTTTTTAAATATTTTATGAATTAACATTATGTGATTATAATAAAAACCTTGAAAATGTGGGAAGATCTCTAATCCTATTCATTCAGAAATAAGCACTTTTCTCATTTTAATGTTATGTCTTCTAGCACTTTTCCTACCCTTTACAAAATGAAGTCAACATTACACAAGTATGTGGAAGAGTAGACAATGAAAGAAGGAAATTCCATGCTCAAGAGAGTAGTGATTACAGTCCTTGTCAAGGCAGCCATTGGCTCTAACTCACCTGTACTGATTTCTGCCATCTTGCCCTCACATGTAACCTGGAGGTCACTGGACACGAGGTGCTGGCCAGGTGGTGACTCGGGGGCTGGGGATGCTCCACCCATAGGTTTGTCTTTCCCCTCACATTCTGGCAGAGATGAAACTATTTTGGATCTGCTTCATAGAAACACAGGCTTTTGTTTTTTGGTTTCATTTCATTTTTAAGACAAATGTATACTTAGCTTTTATAGACTTTCAGTAACCACCAGTTGGATCCCCAACAGCTTTTGGAAGCTGTCAAGTTCAAGGAAACCTCCAAATCACCTCACCTCACTTTAGCTTCCTTTTTCTGGTTGAACCACAAGAATCAGAACCCGAGCTGCTGTTACACCTTTCTGCTTATGTATAGCATTTGTCACTATTAAATTTAATTTGTGCCACTAACAGTGAGGGCACGAAGCTTAGTGAACTTCACTTCATTCCTGTGTTCAGTACAGCCAGCATTAGCAAACCAAATGAATTCAGCAACATTATCCTACCTAACCCAGGTGAGCTCTGCTGATTAAAAACACTGTAAGTTTAAGGACTGCCCTTATAAACACCCACTTAAAATTTAAGTATTTCACTACCATTAGGTCCCCTATATCTCTTACATGGAAGGATAAGTATCAATTACCGAACCAATAGGTCAACATTAGGAGGTTATCATCAAAAACAGACATTTATTAAGTGCCTATTGTGTGCAAGGCACTGTACTAGGCATGAGGCTACAAAGATAAAAGAAAAATAGTCCCTGCTCTCAAAGAGCTTACAGTCTAATTAGGCTAACAGGATACACACATAAGAAAACGAAGGATAACCCAAGGGAGCATATAACATTAGGGCACTGAGTAGAAACAGACAGGATTGTAGCTTTTTTTTTTTTTTTTTTTCATTTTTATAGTGGCTCAATACCCTGAGTCGGTGGGGATGAGTGAACTAGAATGGAGGGGTTACTCCTGTTCATTTGTGAGCCTTGTGGACATTCTCCATCTTCTTTCCATTCCAAATTATCTTCTGGTATGTGCTAGAATGTAGGCAATGAGTCCACTTTTCACTCCAAGGCTTTAGTATTTTAGTTCTCTTTGAGGATGCCTTTGAAAGGTGACTTACTATCCTGGTTTGGCCAGGACTGCCCCAGTTTTAGCACCAAAAGTCTGTGTCTTAGACTCCCCCTCCACTCCTCCCCTGGCCCTGGGGAAAACAGGGTGGCACTTCTAAAGTACCTCGTCCTGCAGCCAGATGTAGTCCTCTTATTTAGCATGGTTATATCTCTGGCAGAACACATCCCAGATCTGTTCCCCAGGTAGGCCTGTAGTTGAAAAAACTACAAGGGAGATCTTGACAGCCCCCAACGACTGTTGGTTTAAGAGCACACGGTAGACGGAAGACAATCAGGAGAGAATGAGAACGACGAGATGAAATGAGGTTCAAGAGAGAAGCAGTGAGGGTGGAAGAAGTGATTGGGTCAGGTATGACGCAGGTGTGTTAACATCACCTCCTGACAGTGAAGAGAGGGAGAATGGGAACCTAAACCCTTCTCTCAGAGTAGGGCCACTGGACAATTTGAATCATCAACCCTCTGTGGAATCCAGGGTTTATTTCTGAAACAAGGTCCCGCCTACAAGGCAAATATATGGGTCTGTTATAAATAGGTACATAAACATTCAAATAACACTGTCTTAATCCTAACAGAATCTCAGCTTTTCCTTCCACTTTTACTTAGCATTCAGTTAGCTTTTAAATCTTTGAGGAGGGTTTTGATATCAAAATGAGGTTATAGCCTTCCATTTAAATGTAATTCATATAGATCAGTAATGGAGAGAATTTGAGAAAACAAAGGCATCTGTCTTGAGGGGTGTTGTTTGGGATCTGATGCACATTATCCAGTAGTAACCTAAGGATTCCAAGAGACCACACACAAATTTCCCTTCTAGGTACAGCACTTTGTGTTTTACTTTCATTTATTTTTTGAAGAAAAGCTCTAACTCTGAAACCTTAGGAAGTTTCTGAATCACCTTGGTTTTACATCCAGCCCTTCGGAGCATGTACCAGGGTCAGGGAAGCACAGGGACTTAGTCACCAAACACCCATTAACCTGAGTGGAAATCACACAGCGAAGCCCCCACGCAGCACACTGAATATTTACCTCCTAATGTTCTTTTAATGTACGCTTTCTTGGGTGAATATTTACTATAGAATATTAAATGTGAGATTCCTCCTTTCATGGGCCATTTGAAGTGATTGATTTTGTTTGTGAATTCCCGTATCTGTGCCCATAATGGCTATCTATTGCAATGGCCTCTGCCAAACGTTGTTGCATTGAAACAACAGACACCAGGGATCATCCAGCTGTGGCTTTGTGTCACTGTGGCCTTAAAGCTAAGAGGAAGCTCATGACACAGCTGAGGTGAGAAGAAAAAGGTATGTGACATAATGAGTACGACTTAGGCGTCAAACACAGTCAGGTACTGAAGTCACTGAGGTCTGCAAACATGGTTTTATAGTCACCATTTATATGTTTAGTGATGTTGAATGGTGTAAAGATAGATAGTTACGAAGTAGTGGCAATATAAGAATTAAATTGCCCACATCCAGGTCCATCAGCACAATCTATGAGAATTCCAGGCATTTTCTTTAAATGCTGTAATAAAACCACTGCCTAAGTGATAATTTCTTACATTTATTTATACCATGTTTAAAAAATATAAACTCACATACTCACATGTCCGAGCTACATGTATACTTAAAATGTTCCTCAGTGAAGCCAGAAATTTCAAAATTTCGTTGTTTTTCACTCTTTCAAGTGTTCAATAAGGATGAGTTACAAAAAAAGATGACACTATCATAAACTCTTTAAAAAAACAAAACAACCAACCCTAAAACTTGAAGATAACACAGACATTTAAGATTATTATCAGATTAGTAATATAACTACCTCTTTGCATTTCTCAGGGATGCCTTCCAATTCTCCATAAAAATAAAAGTAGTTAAAGGAGCTACTTCCATCTGTACAACATAATCTCTTCAAGTGATGGTGAGGATGGCCTGTAAGTCAATTATCTAAAACTTGCCCACTTTTCATATGTTGATAAAGTACTGTGTGTTCAGTCTGTGCTGCAGAAGAGATTGCACTGGAGTAAAATTATCTTTACAAACTATGAGAAAATTTATAGGACACATTCCAATGTGTTTTGAACAGACATTTCAGTTGTACTGGCTCTTAATAGCTCAAGCCACACCATGATCATACCCACTTCACTTTGCATTGCAAATCTCTAGACTCTGTTTGCGTCTCAGTAACAATACTCCACATAATTAATAGTACCAGTGAGTGCAAGGACAGGGACTCTTAGTACTAATTAAGGAAAGGGGAAGGAAGTGGTAATGTGAGACTTCTTTAATCACAAGCCAGGTCCTGTTTTGAAAAACAATGTCAGTTTTTACAATAATTTTTGCCGGTGCCTTCAAATTTGGCATTAGAGGAACCAATAGTTCCTAAGCCATGGGCAAAGAAAACACTCCTATACTTTTTAAAAGACTATTTTTGAACAATATTACTTGTTTAAATAAAAATCTTTTGCACCAACTGATCTTGGCTCTGAATAAAATGAGTCCTTCATACTGCTCCACACCAGGGAATGAATGATAGTGAGTATAAGATAAGATTTGCAGTGAGTGAATCTAAATAGTTCACAGGATAAATGAGTGGTATGATAGGAAATCTCCTTGTAGTCTTTTCTCCTGACAGACTCAGCAGTGAAGTCCCTTGCTCTTGCAGCCCGGCAACACCAAGGAAGTTTCTCTCTCTTCCTCTTTTCCTCTTTCTCCCTCTCTCTCTCCCTCTCCTTCTTCTCCCCTGTTCTCTCTCCGTCTCTTGAAAAGCAGGGAATAGATTTTAGTTAATACGGGCCAGGGAGAAAGTATGCTTTTAACCACAAGAGGAACATAGGTAGTAGGGCAATATAAAAGGCCCCCTGAAGAAAGTTCCTTGTTGGGAACCACTCTGTATGGTTTAGAAGCTATCATTCCCCATGGCTAAGGTTGAGTAAAGACCTTGGGATCATAAGCCACTAAGAAGACAAAGCTTATCTTCCTGACAGGGGTGCTGCCTCTGCCCCCTTTACTTCACTCTGCTTGGCCCTGGGTGGATGACTGGTTAGCCAATGATGGGTAAGATCCCTCAAGGGAGGGACAATCTAAGACAGACATGTCCATGAAGGGGCAATCAGGGAAGAACTTGGGAGGCTATAGAAAAAGCGGTGACAGACCCTCACCCCTCAGCTTTGACATAGCATGAGTCCTCATTCTGTCTTTGAGAAGTCTCCTAATCTCTTGGCTGCCTTACTTCCCCTGCCTGACTTAAGCCTGAAACAATGCCAGAGAGCAGTGCAGACCTGGGCAGGAATGGGAGGTTCCTCAGAGTGATCAGCTGCTTAAGAAAGAATATATAAAATCCTGTGAAACCTGCTTTGCTAAGAATGCCCTCAGTTTTTTGATAAGCGTCCAAGCATAAAATGAATTTGTTTCCTAAAGTTTTATGGCCCTTTGGCTATCTGACCCTGACTCAAAATAAGCCCTCATAGTTCTTTGAATGTTATCTATTGTTTGATCATTACTGCCTGACAATGATTGATGAGCTTTACTTGTACTCCTGTGCAAATTGAACCCAATAAAAGCCCATAGAGAACAATGGCTCAAGGCCCTTCTCCTCTGAGAGACTGGCTACCTTTCCTCCCCAAGAAGATCATGTCTTGGTAGACGTTTTCTCATCTGCGATGATGGTAGGGGGCTCTTCTGGACAAAGGTCCCTCACAGTTCCTGTTAGAGCCCTGGCTGGCATAGCTCAGTGGATTGAGCATGGGTCAGTAGATTGAGCGCTGGCCAAAGGGTTGCTGGTTCGATTCCCAGTCAGGGCACATGCCTGGGTTGTAGGCCAGATCCCCAGTAGGGGGTGCAAAAGGGGCAACCACACATTAATGGGTTTTTTTAACCTCTTTTTTACTTTACTTTCCCTCTCTCTAAAAACAAAATTAAAAAAATAGAAAGCTCCTGCCATTGTGGGACCTCCATTATTCCCCTCAAATGGGTCAATGAGGTTTTCTCAAAGAAATTTAGGTTTGGAATGAAATGTAAGAGGTCATCATCTAGTACAGTGACATCATTCTGTCAAACAGGAAACTAGGGCTTCAGTGAAGTGATCTACATCAATTATTAATAAAGAAAACTATCTTTAAGTTTCTGTCCTTAGTATTTTTTTGTGTTAATGACACAGTATTTGGTTTTCAATTTTCTCATTTGGAGCATTTCTGCATCTTGGAAAATGTTACAGATACTCTTGAAGCCTAAGGGTTCAGAAGAAGCAGACGACATTTCCAAGCCCCGTTCCGACTGCACGCTGCCAGTGAGCATCGCAGGCCCAGTGACTCAGCCCCCGCCCCCGGTCCCAGGCCCGTTCCGACCAGCATTCAGGATTCAAGAGTGAGGATTAATTACCTAAATAAAGATAAGGATAAATTACCACATAACAATCTATAAAAATACTGGCCTAGAGTACACTACAAAACTCTCAATAAATAAATACGGGTATTTGCTTTATGAAAGTTAGTGGAGATGTGCTCTTCAGAAACCATGTCCACACTTTCAGGCTGCTCTTTACAAACCACACACACACAGGGTCCAGCAAGTGACAAAGGTTATAGGTCAGGTCAGGATACAACTCAATAGAAAATGTCTTTTGACGTGGCATTTCTAGAAAGGAATACAACTAATAAATAGGGTTGAGTTGCTCGTGTTTCAGTTTTGAAGGCAACACTTAAAGAGACCCAAAACGTCTTTAGCCGTGGCAGCATCACTGAAACGCATCCTCCGTTTTTGAGAGGGAGAACACTCACTAGAATGTATTAATCCTGGAATTTTCCTGTAAGCCAACTGCACTGCTTTGCAGTCATGTCTCGTGGGCATCTGCCTGTAGTACTTACTGAGGAGTGAAGCTATTTCCAACCAGTTCTGCTCCTCTGTCCTGTATCGTGGCTCAGGAAGTTCAGCGGCTTGGTGTCCAATACAGTGGGCGCTTAGGGTTTCAGTCTGGCACACTCATTCCTTAGAATACAGGTTTATTCTCAGGATGGTTTATAGCAAGTGATTCCGGTTTCCAGTCTGGTTGAAAAAAGTGAATGTTGAATGTCCGTGCCCAGTTCTTAAAGACTCGTTTCTCTGTGATGAAGCGGTGATGACTGCCCTTCCGCCCTCGCTCGTGGGAGAGATACATTGTACATTCATCTGGTCCAAAAGGTTCGTAATAGTGATAAGGGACGGAACGGTGATTGGGATCCCTGGAGGGGAAAAATAAAACAAGTGATTAAAGAAGAAAAGAGCTTCCTTTGACCGATTGAAATAAGATGTTATCTTTAATAAACTGATAAGCGAATCATATTGTGAGGTTAAATAAATTGCAACAAATGTTTTTTCGGATGTTTGAGCAATAAGCAAGTGGAGAGATTTTGAGGCTGTGAAATAAAATCACTAACTACCATTATCAAACAAAAAGGTTCAAAGTGTGCTGTGGGATGTTCAGGCTTTTGGGATTCAAAAACTGTATATTATAAAGAGCCAACTAGAGTTCTTATTTCTATTCTTGTACCCATAGAGTCTAATTACTATAAGAAACTAGAAATATTTGTAAAGCAAAAACAGATCATTCCCCTTCCCCATTCCAAGTCCCAAATCATCAAGAGACTTGCAATTAGACTAAGAATATGGCCTTGTAGGGCGTTACATGATCTGACCCCTTCCCAGAGCCTTCTCCTAACCCACCCAGCCTCATCTTCTATGCTCCAGCCATACATACTGGCTTTTCTGTCATCAGCCCCTCCAAGCTTGTCCCTACCTTGAGGCCTCTGTACTTGAAGGCAGCCACCTGGCTGGAACACTCTGTCACCACTTCACTTCTCTTGCCTTAGGGATCAATTCAAATGCATCCTCCTCAGAGAGGCTTCACCTGACACGCATCCCTTTCATTCCTTCTCACTCGGATTTATTTTCTCCACAGCATTGATCACTGCCTGAAATTGCTGTTGGTGTTTTCCTTGCTTATTGTCTGTTCCTGAGGGCAGGCCTTTGCCTTGCTCTTAGTAGGTGCTCAATAAATACCTTTTGAATTTCCGTTGTTGAAAGAAATTTATATGGAGTTAGCAGCCACACAACAAGCCTCTAAAGACAATGTCTCCTCCAGGTATGGAACATGGGGGATCGTACTTGGTTCCGTGGGAAGGAAAGGAGACGGCAGGTGTGATGCCACCACTTTCCTCCTGTTGCCTACCCTGGACTTGAATCTAGAGTCTCTAAATCCAGAAATTCCAAATCCTCAGTCTCTCTTGTGTTGCCTGGCAGTCTCAATATTTTCATTTCTGTGTATCCTGTCTCTGCTTTAAACAAGAAATCCTGGCTCATTTCTTGAAGGCAGTGTGCGCCCTTGTTGTGGGGTCACTAAAATATCTAACATCTCTGGAACCCAAAGAGCTCAGTCTCAGACTGGCCTTCATTCTGGCCAGTCCATTCCACCTCTTGTCTTGAAGTCTATATGGTAAGATTATGATGTCCTGGTAGATACTTGCTCCACCTTGAGCTACACTCACTAACCAGTCATGTGGCAGAAACTAACGCTCTTCTTTGTCTCTTCTTAGCTCTTCTCTTAAAAGGGCCAGGTGTCCCAGCAAACCACCTTCCAGCGGCTAATGTCCTGGGGCTGCCCCTCCGGTCAGTAGGGCTCTACTGTAAGCACAGTCACTTGGTGTCCCATAGATGCTCATCCCACTAAACTCCTATTTGTTTTCTTCAAGGGAGATCAATAAACAAATGGCTTTTAGAGTAGCAAATTTACAGGGGTCAGGGATCGCAGTCTTTTATCAAGAGGGGTATCGAGTCTGCGGCTCTGACAACAATAAACCTTTGAGCTGCCTCTCTTCTGGGGTTCAAGTTCTCCCAGGAAGAGAGATTTATTTTTGTCGTGCAGCATTTAAACCTCCCTCATCCTGGGTGGGATGCTGTGCTGAAGTAACCCTTTGCACCTCTATTATGCTGCTCTTGAAAGTAGCTCCATGTTCTATAGGGAAACATCAGCCACAGTTCTGTCCAGTTATTACAGACATCACTTACTTACTCATCCTGAATACTCGAGTCCCCTTAAAATTTTGATAGAAGTGGTTTTCAGTACAGAAAATGCATGTCAGGAAAAGCATAAGTTGGGACTACCACTATGAAGAAAAAATAAAAAGACGTAGAATTTTCTGAGACAAATCTCCCCAAATTCATGTGGTGTATTTTGGGGAGCCATGCCGAATTTGAGCTGCCATGGTATACTTGGGGTTAAGCTTTTATTCCAATACAGGTCAGGTTTTAAATCTGATTCATCTAAGTTTTGGACACATTCTTGGCATCAGTCTGACTAAGGAAACAATTAGGTTTCTAAAAATAATCATGAGATTGATTTGGCACCTAGGAATAGAGGGAGATTGGAAACCAGCCAAAGGCTGCTATAGGATCAATTTCCTCATTCAGGATGACCATCGCTTTGGATGAAACCTCATCTGGCTCTATATCGATCACCTAGAGGATCAAATTTACATATTTGGTAAATTTAAATCTTGATTTCAGAGGTGTCCAAATAAGTGGGGGTTGTCTGCATTCTTCAAAACTCTGTCAGAAGCGTGCTCCATGGGGCTGAGAAGGCAGAGCCCAGGCCCCAGGCAGGGAAGCCCTGTGGGCGGGAGCCTGCCTCAGGCGTGACCCACCTTTCCATTTGGAAAGCCCTTCGCATTTTAAGGCCGCAGTTCCTGAGTCCTTTCCTCAGACCTGACTTTCTAAAGGCTGCTGTGGTTTCTCCTTCCTTCACCTGATCCCAGTGAAAACAACCATAAATATCAGCAGAGTTTCCACACCAGGAGGCGACTGTTGTAAGGGGAGGATTCTGGCACCACGAGCGTTGTGCTAGGCCTGAGAACTGGAGTGGGGACAGTGTGAGGGCGGTGCTGGTGTGATAGCCACAGAGCCAGCTACCCAGGTGGCCGCGGCCTGGCACCGCACTCCAGGGAACAGTGCAGGAACAGTCCTGCAGAATGATGAGGAGAAGGATTTTTTTTCTTTAGGAAGGAAGGTGGGGAGAGTGAGAGAACTAACATTTAGTGCATGCAGGGAGCTTTAAAGAAATACCGCGGTCTGCGTTCCACCTCTGCAGATTCGGGTTTAATTGATTTGGAGAAGGTCCCAGGCATGGGTATTTTAAAAAGAGCCTTAGGTTTTAGTATCAAAATAAATAATGGCAGTATTGGATTTAAAAAGCCCATAAAATAAAATAAATATCCGTGAGTCCATGTAGCCTTGATAAACAACTGAATGATTAAATAAATGAGGGAAATGAAACAGCACTTTCTTAGAGAAGAATTCCAATTAATAAATCTAGAAAGAATGAGGGAACAGCCCTGACTGGTGTGTCTCAGTGAACTGAGCACCGAACCGCGAAACAAAGGGTCCCCTGTTTGATTCCCAGTCAGGGCCCATGCCTGGGTCTTGGGCTGGGTTCCTGGTAGGGAGCACTTGAGAGGCAACCACACATTGATGTTTCTCTCCCTTTCTTTCTCTCTCCCTTCCCCTTTCTCTAAAAATAAATAAATAAAACCTAAAAAAAGACCAGAAAGAATGAGGGAATAGAAATCACCATTAGAACAGCATAGTAAAGGTTGCAGGCAAGATGCACCGATAAACAGAACATTAGTGGGGACATAGGTAGGAGAAATAGGTTATTCACATAAAGCATCTTCCCCCAAGATGCTTATAAATGACAAAGGGAAAAACCGTAACTTGACAATGAGCAAACCCAGCAGACACACCACCTCAGCCAAGTGATAAAGGTTAACATGGCCGGTAATGAGACATTTTGATTATCGTGTAACATTTTGATACGAGACGCTGTGAAGGGCTTATCGCTTCTGTGATATCCTTCCCAGTAATGTGTAAACTCAATATAATGACAGAAATACAAGGTGACGGACATCCTACCATAATGACCAGATTCTTCAAGAGTATCAAAGTCATGAAAGACAAGGAGAGCCTGAGGAACTGTACCAGGTTGGAGGAGTCGAAGAACAAATGATAGGTAAATGCAAGGCCTTCCTGATTGGGTACTGAAGGAGATAAAGACATCAGCCACAAAACTGATGAAATATGAATAAAGTCTGTAGTTTAGTTAAGAGTATTGTGCTGGTGTTAATTTCTTAGTTTTGATAATTGGACCATAATTATGTGAAATATTAATGTTAGGGGAAGTTGGGTGAAGGGTATACCAGAGGTCTGGTATACCCTTTTTCAGTAAGTCTAAAACTATATCAAAACAAAAATTTAAAAAATATAATAACATTGAGAAGCTCCTTAGGGGTGTCTAATATGCAGCCATGTTTGAGATGGCTGATATAATTAAATACCTGCTGAACCTTGGTCCTTAACCTGCATTATCATCTTTACTTCTCCATCGGTCTCAGGTAAATATTGCTGCTCCATTTGACAGACGAGCATCTGGTGCCCAGGCCAAGTCCCGTGCCCGGCCCTAAGCCCATAGCCTCACCCATGGATCATCCAAGAGGCTAGACTTGACTCTTTAGGCCCAAAGCCCAGTGCTCAGCACTCTTCATAGACTAACTTATCTATTCCTCACAAAGCCCCAGTGAGAAAGCTACTGTCACTACTGCTATTTTACAAATGTGAAAACTGATGCAACAGAGAAATCGAAGAAGTTTCAGAACCCAATTTTGGACCGAAGCTGTTCTCTGAAGGGTGAGTCTTTGTGTCTTGGAAAAGCTCCTGTCCTGCCAGGTGTGTTTCTGTACTAATGACACCCCAGGTTCCCAGTGGGGTTGCCAGCACATGGTTGGGGATAACTTTGTCCTTGCTGCATTTTCCTAAGCGCTTATCTATAGAGGTGCCCTCTGCTCGGTGCAGCTCATCAGGGTGCGAAGCAGAGGCCTCGTGCTCATTCTCAATCTTGCCCACTAGCGTTATGGCAACAGGAGTTCGTCATGCCCTATGCTGGAAGCTGTGCAATTGGTAAGAAACCTCATAACATTAACAAGCAAGGGGCAGGGGTAGTTCCATTTCTTGGTATCATCTAGGTTAACCCTGCTCTTGGTTTTGCAGCTGAATTATCTATAAAGAAAGAATGGTGCCTTTGCTGCTTCTCTCTCTAAACACACTTCTTTTCTTGGCGTGATACTTGGCAGAAAGCAGGTAGTCAGGAAATGTTTGAGGAAAAGAGTGAAATCAATAGCTGTCAAGTGTCTACGTTGTTCTGAAATTGGCTTGCATGGGAGGCCTTTGGGAACACTAGGCAGCATCAGAAGAAAATGTTCCCACAACAGGCCTTCCGAAATATCTGCCTCAGGCCAATGAGACCCACTGCGCCACCTTTTTCTGCCGCCTGATTTCTTGTCTTTGGAGCCTCTTTGGAAGGTAAACTGCTGCACACCTTGGAAGCTGCTGGAATAGTAGTTGTGTATCTGGGGCACACTGAGCATCAAGAGATTGCAGCTGTTTACCTGTCATGGGGCAAAAGCCAAAGGGTTTACCTGAACTCATTCCTGACAGCCCAGGCACCTCAGGTGGTGCCATAATGTCTTATAACACATCAGTGGTGCCCACAGGAGAGAGACGCAAGGTAGTGAAAACACCCAGCAACTGGTCAGAGTTGGTTGAACTACGGCAAAGAAAGAAGAAACACATGCATCGAGGAAGCAATACAACGATATATTTGAAAGCTACTTCATCAAATGTGAACCACGTGGGCACTTTACCACTCCACGTCCTCCGTGAGCATCAGGTTCCTCACAGTGTGCCGTTGCCCTGTAGGAGCTTCATCTGTTATGCCGGCAGATTTATTCATAGTCACTAGCCAATAATTCTAGCAGAATCAACTCTCTGATATTCATGATACCTTTGAGATGTCCTTCACATTATGGATGAGTTATTAATTTAGTTCCACGACAGTGATCTCTCTGAGTCATTACTCCTCTAATTAATAGTGAAGAAATAATGGGTAACTGAGAGTTGTAAACTTGGTAATGGGTTAAGTATGACCAGAAATAAGATTATTAGATAGAATTCAAATGCTTAGCCCATTATTATTGCCAATAATTTACAATGGAAAATGAGATTAAAAGTATTTAATGTGACTTAGTTTGGGAAGCAAGGATAACAGATCTTTTCACTGCAATTTACAGTCCACCTAAAGAGGATGGATTTGGCTTCCTGTGTGGACATGGCATGATTTAAGGGTCTATTGTCCACACAATCATATATTTTGATGCTGTTGAAGATGCAGCAGGGGGTTAATATGCTCCCACTTTCTGAACGCTGATGAGCCTGGAGTCTGCTGATGCAGGCAGGTGGCCATCACTGCCCCATGCCTGAGCCCCTCCAAGAGGACCAGTGTTGGCCCTGCATGGGGAGGAAACAGGTGGCTGCCAGTGACTTTGGAGGACCCTCAAAATTTGAATTTGCCATTTGCGACTACACTTTTTATTCACCTGACACTTTTAGTTTCAGATAAGTTTAGAATCAGTCTTTTCAACATTGCCAAGGAAACAAGGAAAGGGAGGTTTTAAATTTATTTATTAAGCCAATTCATTTTAAATACATAGCACGTGCAGGCACAATGACAAGTGCTTAAGATACAAATGTGGAAGCAACACCTCCTCTTAAGGAGCCTACGGGCAAATGAAGGAGATGAAACATCAACCAGCGAGGTGGGGCAGGGCGAAGGAGGCAGAGGGCCCTGTGAGCGCAGAGGTGGGGTCTGCCTCAGACAGGAGGTCGGAGGATAGAGGAAGAGGATTTGCTGCATCTGAAACAGTGGTTAGGAGCTCTGGCTCTTGAGTCCTACAGACCTGGATTGAAATCCTAGTTCTGCGCTATCTTCTCTCCAGGCTTGGCCAGCTGTTCTATGACTTTAAACTTCCTATGTAAAATGATGATAATAATAATGTTTACCTCATGGGATTATCATAAAGGTTCAGCAAATGGAACAGGCATTTGTACTAAGTGTGGGGCTGGCATGTGGAATGTGCAGAAAAAAATATCAGCCACTTATATTCTTACTTAAGAGCCAGTAGGAACCATGAGATGAAGAAGGGAGGGATGGATATTCTGAGCTAAGGGCAAAGGGACTGGTATCAGCAGGGCAAGCTCCGTTACCAGTTTTTCAGTAGGGCTGGAGTACGTCTGTGTAAATGGAGAAGGTGGGACTACGGTGAACACAGAAGCCAGGCCCTGGAGGACTTGTGTCTAAGCTAGGGACTGCGAATTTTGTTCTAAAAGCTTTGGGGATGACGGAAGGGTTTAAGTGACAGAGTCAGATTTGTGACATTCAGGTGACTGAAGGCAAAGACCCTCGGTCATTCATCTGAAATTACATCCCCCCTGCCTAAAAGAAGTTAGTTGAATAAATGGAAGTCTGTTTGTTTTTCTGATTAATTTAGTAAATGACTTCTTTTGAAGGTTCTCGTTGTACCTTAAGTTCCAAAAAGGTTAATTTACCAGACATAAACAGTTGGCTCTTGTTTTGCTTGCTGAAATCTGGCCCCCTGTGGCTAATTCTTCTCTCCCATAAGAAACTAGGCAGGTGAAGGAAGCAACTGAATGGGTAGGTACACGGTGAACAGCCTGTGATGCCTGGCAAGCAGCCAGAGGCCACATAGGCCCATTCTCGAGAGTGAAGAGACATAGGACCAAGTCACACTGGAGGCCATGTTCATCTTGCCCTTTCCAGCAACCAGTTCCACATCACTCATTAGTGCTCTCGGGGCATCTCCTTAAAATGTGCTAATGGTTATCCACATTTGCAGTTTAGTGCATCCCTTCACCTGGTAAATTTATGCATGCTCAACATACACCAAGGCTATGCCAAGCTCTCCTCACCTGTCACCTCCTGGGACTGTTATAGAAACCCTTGAGGCAAGTACTGTTGTCATCACCATCTTGCAGATACGGAAGCTCAGGTTTCTGACATAGTCAGTAAATAACTTGCCTAAAGTCACTAAGACTCAATGAGGTCAAATCACTTTCTCAAGGTCAACAGCTTCTGAGAGGCAGAAGTGGTTATTTTCTCCCATGTCAGCACCCTCTTACCACAGCACTACAGAGAGAGCAGAGGACAGGACCATCCATTCATTTAATGTTCATGGAGCATTGGCTGTAGGCCTGGATGGTAAGCATCTCCTGTCCTTGCACTAGGGCTTCAGCCATGAACCAAACACACAAAATCTCTGCCTATGGGGAGTTTACATTCTGATGAACTTGGCTTGCTTGAGCTTTTCCAAAGGCTTTGTTCTCCCCAAACCTTCCCTTACCACTTCTGGTCCTGTTGATACCTTACCTCCTGAAGTCCTAGAGCTCATGACACATGTACCCTGCATGACACACAGCCCCTTACATAAGTAAGACATGGCCCCCAGCACTTGGGTGCTACGCATCCCTGCCTACTCCTCTGTTGCTGGAGAGCACCCAGGCTGAGCAGCTAGGAGGAGCAGGAAAAAAAAAAAAAGCTGGGGTCAGAACAGTAGAGGAATTGACTTGCATATTGCGTTTTCATTCTTGGTTGCAGATACTGTTTGCAAGAGTCATTTGACTCAGGAAGCTTCGCCATGTGCATTGGTTTTTGGTATAGGGGAGGCTTACTGTGAGCCTCTGCTACACAAGAGCAGTGTCCTGTTCTTTGAACTGCCCCAAGTTCTCAATACCTTTCAGGGTAAATCTCAAGTACTTGGGTAATAATAGTAATAATAGTAATTTCATATATCTATGGTATAATATTAATGTATTAAAGTAATAATAACAATCTTTCCTGAGCACTAATTATGTGTTGGGCACTCTATCAGATGCTCTGATTTCACGATCTCATTAATCCTCACCGTGACCTGCTTGCTTTCATTATTTTCCCATCACCATTTTGCAGATGAGGAAAGCAAGCCCCAAGGTCACCTAGTCAGGAATTGGGTGCCCGGTGGTTCAACCAACATGTTCTGGAAGGAAGATGAAGGGAACTTGAGCATCAGCCTGTGCTGCTCCTGGTCCTTCTCACCCTCCGTAAACAGGATTTATGACGGAGCAGGCTACTCTCTCCGGCCTGACCCTCTCCCCCTGGCGACACTCCACACGTTTCTCCACTTTTTCTGACACGACACTGACCAGAGGGCTCCTTTTGAAGAGTTCTTGCTGAAAGCATCTTGTGAGAACAACTATTGGACCTTTGGGATGGTGACTGAGGAACAGAAGCCCAGAGCTGGTGACAACAGAGGGTGCCTTGGCAGTGCCCTGACTTCCTCGTTAGCACCGTTCCATAGACTGTTCCCGTCTATGTACAGGGCTTGATGAGCTAAGTCTGAGCGAGAGAAATGACAGGTTAACTTGCCTTTCACTTGTTTTCCATAATAAATGGAATATTTCTTTAGTCATTAACATTTCGATTGATTCATGCACTTCCTGGCATCCTAATGGCAATATTACAGAATTATATCTGCTGTATAACCATCAACTTTGACAGCACTTTGCATGCCCATAAGTGCTCCAATAAAGTGTCTTTGTTGGCCTGTTGATTTGAGGAGGCAGTTTGCTTTTTTACACCATTCCGCCTACTTTTTGCACATAGATTGTTAAATAGGGAAACAAGGCCAGTGAATTGGGTGATGAGGAATTGGGTGAGAATCCAAGCTAACTCTTGCCATGTACTAGGCCCTATTCCAAGTGCTTTATATGTATTAACTTGTTTAATCCACCTATAACCCTATGAGGTAGAGTTTATTATTATCATCATCTCCACCTATAATGATGAGGAAGCTGAGACACTGAGAGACTGAGTAATGTGCTCAAGGTCACACTAGGTTAGTAAGAGGCCGGGCTGGGCTTGGAACCTGTGCGGTCTGGCTCCAGATTCTACACCCTGCCTTACTACATTGTGTCCCTCTGGGGGAGGGGTGCATCCAGACACATAATAAAGGCCTGCTTTGTCCACACATTGCCTCCTCTTCTTGTAAGAGTCACCTGCTCTTATATAAACTACTGCTGCTGCTGTTGGGTTTTGGGGGGGAAAGTGGCCAACTGGAAACAGCGTGATTAAATACCCCATTTCTCATCCTTGTGTCAAACCTCCACGCTGTAGATTTTGCATAAAGGCTCATGGCTTTTGAGAAAGTGTTAGGTTTAAGACACATGAGGTGAGCATACATTTTACTGAACAATTTTAAAGCATCCCTCACCCCAGGTTTTACCACCTGAAGATCAGGACTGAGGCAATGTGCCAACATCAGGCATTCCTGAAAACTAGGGCACTTTCTGAATTCATAGGCACCACAACTTTAAATTACAGATGAGTTTTCAGTCCAGCTCCTGCAGATCAGTTCATGTGTTAGGACACATACGCTGCTTGGGCACGTGCCAGGAGGTAACTTAAGGTAGCAATGGAGGTGCGTGTATGTTCCCTTCAAAGTGATTCATCAAAATAATTATGGCTGCGCTTTGGCCTTAGAAGCACAAACTAAGGCTACTTGGTGGTGAGGGAAAGAGGCTCAAAGGAGTATTTTAATTTTAGAAAACAGGCATTACCATAAAAAACCTCTCCTCTTTAATTCACTAAAAATTACCACATTTCTTTCAAATGAGAATAAAACAAATATTTCTTAATGCTTGTTCATCTTGAATATTATGCCAATTATTGCATTACTTTTGGTTGATAGATATTCAGGGATAAATGAAGCCCACAAGATGGATTAATTCTCCAGCAGTACAAACAAAAGCTTTCAATATTTTATATAACATAATTAAATGCTGTTTGTTATTTCTAGAACCAGAACTTGGGACATGTTAATTAATTGCTTCAAGAAGACAGACATGTTTTGTGGCTGATATTTGGAATTTGATATTTACAAACCCTGAGCAGCACTGCTGGTGAGTTACACCTGCAGAGTAAATCCTACCTGCAGAAGTCTGGGGGCACCATGCCGTACACATTGATCCTGTCACACAGCTCCAGCGCGATCGTCATTGTGAACCAGCCAGTGCTGAGCCAAGTGTTGGAGATCTTCCTGGAAGGAACAACAGTTGAGTCTGAAAGCTGGCAAAATAGTCATCATACCCACTACCATCTGAAATCCTTTCTGGAGCAAGGCTGACTTACACACACGCTCTCCCCCCATTTGATAAAAGCTGGAACTCGACCAGAGAGATACCTCTACCAACACCATCATGTTCCAGGGTACAATGATAAATGCTACTGATGGGCCACCATGGTGGACTTGTGATGTTTCAAGTTCAAGTGCATATCACCACAACTCAATGTCCTGTAAGAGGATGGCCCCCTGTGTCAACCCCTTATTAACTGGAATACTTGACTGAGTAGAAGTATTCTTTGTTCCCCAAGCAGGGTGGATAACATGATTTTAAAAAAGTGTCTGACTATAAATTGATTGATCTATCAAACAATCTAGTTGAAACTGGCCTTCAACTAGACTAATACCAACAACTTGATTGAATGTCTATCTTTAGGAGTATAGTAAGTCCTCATTTAACATCAACAATAGGTTCTCGGAAACTGCCACTTTAAGCAAAATGACTTATGATGAAACCAGTTTTACTATAGGCTAATTGATATAAACAAGAATTAAAGTCCTTTGGAATATTTCTGGTAACAAAAAATATCACCAAACATCTAAATAAAGACCCAAAGCACTTTTAATACTGAACATTGAAATAAGTGTGAACTATACATGCATTTTAGAAAGATTAATAAAAAACTAGGACGATGGTTTTCCAACCTGTTTATTCCAATTCAAGGTCATGGGTGGTCAGAGTCTGTCCCAGCAGCTCAGAGCACAAGGTGAGACCCCAGTCTAGACACACCCACACTCACTCAGACTGGGGCAATGCAGACACACCAGTTCACCTCATGTGAACACCTTTGAGATGTGGGAGGAAACCAGAGTACCTGAAGAAAACCCACAAGAACATGGGAAGAACATGCAAACTCCACATACACAGTGGCTCAGGCTGGGAATCGATTTTTCCCCCTTTTTAACATTATGACAAAGCATGTTGAACAAAACAACATTATTTGAGGACCTGCTGTGCTTTCATTTGAGAGGGGCTAATGACCAGAGGAATAAGGACCAAAGGAATGCTTATGTTTAAACGAGCATTTGTTTTATTTTACTTCGGAACCCTCAGGACCCTCTGAAAGTTTTTACTAGAAGCCCAAAAATTGACAAAATTTAAGGAGTGAAGCTGTGCATCCAATGTCTATTCATTTGCCCACCCAAACATTGGTATTGGTCTCCAACCACAGGCCGAGCCTGAGGATGACTGTGGATACACAACATCAAGGTCTAATTTGACCTTGTGGGAAACTCACTTCACCACGCTATGCTAGTGTGGATACTAATTCAATTCTTTGGGGTTACACTTTCAGTTTTTCCCCAGTGCTTACAGCATGCCTCATTAGCCAGGTGGAAACCCCTATACCCAAGGTCAGGCTGTCTGACTACCCAGCTGTAGCACCACATGTGATGTGGAGAACGGTACCTCAGTAAGGCCTCCTGGCGCTGTGTGGCACCCCGCTTTGAGAAGGGAGACTTTGTTAAGCAGTTTGTGTTATTTCCATTTCACATAAGGAACAAAAAGGGGGGTGCATTTTAAGAAGTTCTTTGTTTTGTCGAATACCTGACAGGCGTGATTGATTTAGTCATTCCTGAGCTCACAGCTCCAACTTTCTGGTGCTTAATCCCTCGACTCCTTTCTGCTCTCCATTCCTTTGTATCGTGACCCATTCCTGGGCCAGGAGATGATTTAAAAGCTCCTAAAGACGGCAACACCATGGGTTTATAATCTTACCAGTTTCTATGTCACTGGTAAGTGACTAAGTCACTGAATGACCTGCAGTGGGTCACACTGCTGGTCTTTGGGCCCTAATTTCCTACCTGTAAAGCAGGCACGGGAAGCTTCACCTTCCTGGGCTATTTGAAGAGTAAAGGAGAGAACACCATAAAAAGTGTCTAGTCTGGCATGTTGATACATTGAGACCCCCTTTTCCTCTCTTAGCTGCTAAGTTGGAGCAAATGAACCTAACAATTGTCATTCCTTTCAGGGCTTTGTAGCACCCACAAACTGCTACTCGCTCTTACGTAGGAGCCATCATCAGTAGTCAAGGCAGTAATCACAAAATTCTGGAGCCTCCAGCCTACGCAGGTATTAACAAACCCCAGTTCTTCTCACCAGGGATGTATATATGTGTATATTCATAAGACCTTTGGGAATGAAGGAGGTGGGAGGGAGCAGAAATGACTGAATGGGGACGGGGGAGGCAAGGAAGCGTGGTGCCTCAAATTAGAGCTTGTCTTCACCTACGTGGCCGTGACCATGTGCCAGCCAGTTGTCTGGACTCAGAGATGCTGAGGTAGTAACTCGGAGGATGTGGAGCCCAGACCCGGGAATCACACCTGTGTCCCCATGCTTTTAGAGTTGTCGGGAACACCAGGAGGGCCTTTCCCAGGGGCAGAAATTCCCCCAGAACTGCGGCTTTCTTGTGTGTGATACAGCAGAGATCACACGGCACTGCCCGACACACAGGAGGATGTGGCTCCACAGAAGAAGGTTGCACGGGTAAAAGTGGGAAGAATACCAAGTGCAGGGCTAAAGAAACTACAGTGAAGAGTTCTTCGAACTGCCACTTAAAACTCCCCAGAATTCCCAAATAATAGCCTTTGGGGAATCCCATGCTATAGAAACACAACTGCTTTGTGCTGTCTTTCTTGAAAAGATTCAAACTCTTTTTCCAACAAAGGAATAGCTACTGTTTTTATACTTAATCAGCTGTAATGAAGGAATATGAAGAGCTGTCATGTGCTTATTAGGGAAAATTATCAGATATTCTTTTATATGATGAAGTAACACACTGAGCTGATAATTCTATAGTGCATACTAAATTACAATTAAAGGCCTTTCTGCTCCACCAGAATCTCATTTATAATCTCCATGGAAATATTCTTCCTGCAGTTATTTCATTTATGCTTCCTTTATCTAATTACTATAATATTGGTTCTGAATCATATTTTCCTAATGTACCCTTATTCAATTATAAAGTTATTTTCAAGTACAGTTACTCTCTAATGTTAAAGAACACCACTTGGCCATCCATGCCATTTGTCATGCTTCTTAATTGCAGATTGTTCCTGAGTCATTTGTTTCTCCACTTTTAAGTAGGGTGAAGCCTCTATAAATCAAAATCTGGTGACTTATTCTCCTTCTCAAAATATTAGCCTGGAACAAATGCCTTGGTCATGTGATGTAAAATTAGGTGTCCCATTTGTGTACCTTTAATACATGCTGCAGTTTTGCCAGGTTTCAAGGAAAGCATACAAAGAGGAAATACTGTAGGACCCTAAATATTTTATGTTTTAATTTACAGATGTAGTTTTGTTCTAAAGGGATGTTTCAGACTTGATTCTTTTAGCTCAGAGTAGATTACAAGTTAAGAATATGGACACATGAGAATATTGAATCAATACAATGTTATCTTATTTAAGATTGTTTCCTAAAGCCAAGACATGCACTGATTGTAGAGGTCACAATGTACCTCGGCACCCATAGTCCACAAAGGAGATTCCCCTGAGCAGGGACTAAGTGGACCCTTCTGGGTTGGTGTCTGCACCTGAGGGGCCTGCTAGTCATCCACAAAGATTTGGTTTCCTCCTTCTGACTGGGCTCACCAGGAGACAGACCTATTGAGGAAAAGGTTTCCACTGGCCAAGTGTTAATAAATTTAGTGAGTAAGATGTGTCTTGATGTGAGGTTGTTTCCTAAAGATCTAAGGGAACAAGGGTGGAATGACTAGCCTCCAAATTTCCAACTGAAAATAATTTGTTAAGAAGATTCACAGCAATGGCTATCTGAAATGGCAAAACTGCACTAGTGTTTCAGGAATACTTAAACTGAGCAAACAACCATGACACTAAAAAAGAATTGTTTTTCATTAAAAATTTTGAACTTATTTAGAGCGTTCCAACCAGTCAAAAATGAAACTATAAGTAACTCCCCTCATTCTTCTTCCCTTATAGAATGCTCTCTTGGTTAAATAACTCTGAGTGATAGTCTGTCTTACTTGTGGATCTTTAAAGGACAACAAATGACTGGGTTTTGTGTAACTCTCAGTGATGACCAGGATCCTCTATGTGGGCTGACCAGGGAAGGAGGCCAACAGCCAGCAGCCAGCTCCCCCGCCCCTCTTTCCACCTGATGTCATGTTCACTGCTGCCTGGACCAGCTCTCAATGGTCATGAGGTTACCAGGATTAAAACAGAAAGCTCTTCCAAGCAAAGACTTTGGGAACATTAGTCTTCGGTCTTTCTTTAAGACTCTGTTTTCCAGTAACAAGCTGCTTAAACTAGACAAATCATGGATTTAGTACTTTATAGCCTTTATTTTATTTATCATATCTCTTTAGTTTTAAGATATAAAATTGACTCTGAAATAGTTTTAAAGGAGAGCATAAGTTACATCATTTTGTACCTTAATTATAAAAGTACATGTTTGGATGTAAGAAAACAAGGGAATTTAATTATTAGACCTGTCTATGAGGCCTAGTCCCTATGCCCTTTTCAGATGTGAGGTCAGTGAAAAATCGGTAACATGTCCCAGGCCACACAGCCAGTGAGGGGTAGGTTCAGAATTGTAACCAAGAGCTGTGTATTTGTAATTTGCTGCTCCTCCTTTTGGTACATAGGTATCTATATATTTTTTAAACCTGGATTTGGCCAGCCCATGAGCCATGTCTGGCTCATCTCAGGCCACTTGCCCCCACCCCACTTCCTGCCCCCCACCCCACTGCAGCTTTAGGGGACTTTTCTCTAACCCATTGCACGTTCTCCCACCTCTGGTCCCTGCACCCATAAGGAGGTTTCTGTCTCTCCTTCTCAGGTTCTTCTTTTCCTGGATAGAAACTTGTTGGCCTAGGTATCAGCTTAAATACACCTTTTTGAGAAAGCCTTTCCCTCATTGCCCATTTCCTACACCGATAGTAAGAAATACATGTTATGATTGAGCATATATACATGTATGTGTGTATGTACATATGGTTTTCATTACATTTTATTCATTTAAAGATTTTATTTATTTATTTTGGAGAGAAGGGAAGGGAGGGAGAAAGAGAGGGAAAGAAACATCAACGTGCAAGAGAAACATCAATTGGTTGCCTCTCGCACATCCCCAGCCAGGGACCTGGCCCACAACCAGGCATGTGCCGTGATCAGGAATTGAACCAGCAATCTTTTGGTTCACAGGATGACACCCATCACACTGAGCCATACCAGCCAGGGCCCACTGAAAGTGTGTATTTGGTGTTTTTAGTATAGTCACAAGATTGTGCAATCATCACATCTAATCCTAGAACATTTCTATCCCCTCCAAAAGAACCTCTACATCTGTATACTTATATGTATAAAACCCAAACAAACATTATTTAATGAAGCAATACTTTGTCTAACTTACTATGGGTGATGAATGCTGATAGTGCTTGTTTTATGTCATTCTATTCCATTTCTTTCTATTACATTAAAAAATACCTTGCAGTGACTCAGTGCGTTACTTCATGGCCCATGATTGAGCCATAACTGACAGTTTGGAAAGTCATTCCCTAGACTATGGCAGGTCTCCCTGTCCTTCATGGTGTAGCACCATTTTCTTGTCCTCGCTCACACTCAGCACATGGGCCACTGCTCGCTGTGTGTTCACTTGCACTGTGAGCTTTACATTACAGGAAGGCATGCTCTGGTCTTGGTTTTGACTGTATCCCCGGCGTCTGGTACAGTGAAGTAATAGATGCTCGATAAACATTGGTTGACTGAATAAATGTTTGCCTTTGAAAAGGAAAAATACACCCCTATACTGTACTTCTTTTTGGAAGTGTTTACACAAAGCAAACAAAATGCAATAAAGCTATTATATTGCACTTGTTACCAGTGTAATCCAGCAGCTATGTGGCCTCTTTCTCCAAAGTGGGGATTTGGCTCTGGATTATCCATATAATGGTCTCCTTTCTTCATTTCACTTTGCCTTATAAATTCAGCTTGAACAGCCCAGTTTCCAGGAGGAGCCTACAGGAGGTGAGCTCCGTCAAAGGCACGAGAAGTGGGACCACCACAAAAACCCTTAGTAAAAACTTTTTTTTTTTGGTGAAATCTGCCAGCAGCAACATTTCTTCCCCCTTTCCCATGCCCCTGCGAGACTCGGGCCTCATGCCTCTGTACCTGTCTTTGCCGGTCTCCCGCTTAAAGAGCTCATCGAATTGCAGCATCTTGTGGCGTGTGATCATGAAGGCCTTCAGCCGCGGCAGCACCTGGCTCAGGAGATGCAGGTTGTTGTATACTTGGCCCTTGCCGTCGCGCCGCATGTAGCTGCTGGGGCCCCAGAAGATGAACACCGTTCCCTGACTCACGTTGAGCAGGTCATGGCGGTTGCGGAGAATCCTCTGGATGCTGGAGTGTGCAATGACCCTCAGGCTGGTGCGATTGCCCACGTCGCGCCCGTAGCCGCGAGTGGGGGCGTCATTCATGCGGATGACGCACTCCGTCTGGTCGATCTGGGGGCCTTGCCGGCTGCGCAGCAGATGTCCCGAGCTTGTCACCAGGGCACAGTCCCTGCAGTGCATTTTCAGGGGCTGAAAGGCAGGGGAGAACACCATCAACTGCAACCCTCCACTGGCACCAAGGGGCCACCTCCTTGCTTCAGAAGGCTGCCTTTCTCTCACTTCCCTATCTTGCGGGAATATATTCCTTCTGCTACTGCCTCATCAACATTCTCATGCTTACCATTCTCTTCTAAATTGGCAAGGGAGCATTGGACAAGAGGGAAAGAGAGCTAGCACTGATCTGCCAGACACTGGGCTCCAAGCCTCGTTGATGTTGAATAACTGAACCATCACATCAACCCAGAAAGGTTGCTGGTACAACCATTTTACAGGTAAGGATACTCAGAGATGTTTGCCCAAGACATTTGCCCAAGAATGCAGAACTAGTGAGTGACCCAGGTCTTTCTGAATCCAAAGTTACCCCCAAATTGAAGAAAAGACTGCACCACAAATTGCTGTGACATTAGCTCTAATGCTCTTAATTCACCTTATTGAAAGTTAAGTGTTTATCAATATTCTTGGATGCTGTACAAATACGTTTATCCCAAATAAACATCGTCTAAGAATCACATGGGAAAAGATATGCAGATGTAATCCCTTAGATGTTGTAATTTTGAAATGACAATTAGGAAGTTTCTCCTGTTTCAAGAGGAGAGGGAGAGAAATTGGTCTGTCTGTAAAATGTGTAGAAAGCCCGGAGCTAGGGGCCTAATCCAGTGAGCATGTGCGTGACCTGCAGACACGCATGCCCCGTGGATGTCCTGGCCGTGTGGTGCCTGCCAGGGACAGCTGCAGTGACAGTGCTCATTTCAACACCCTGAGCCAATGATTTGCTTTCCAGACACCTGCGTGCTAACAAATTAAAGATTCCCCTGTTCATGTCTAATGAGAAACATCTCTTACTTGCTGTTTGAAGATAATGTAATTAAGACCGGAGGCCAAGGCCAGCAAGTGCACAAGAAAATGACAATCAAGAATGTTCTAAAGGGAAGTTCTGTTGTTAGATTTTCCCCAGACCTCTGCCCTTCCTCCCTGTTAACTTTGAACAGGACATGCTGGCTCCTTGTGTAGTCTCAGGAAACTGGGTCCAATGTACTCAGTCTTACATTTACGCTGGGAGTTTCCTGAGCCAGTAGCTCTGTCTTCAGAACCAAACCGAGCACCTGAGGACAGCCACCTCCCTGCATCGTGGCCCAGACGGGCTCACAGGATGGGCCCAGCCTTGTCTTTATCACCTACTACCCATGACCTTGGCAAGCCACTAATCTCCACAAGTCTCAGTTCTTTTCATCTTTAACTAAGACAATTAATAGCCCCTCTTTTACCTTGATAACATTAAAATACAATATTAGATTGAGCCATTTAAAATTGCCACTATTTGACCTGCAAAAATACAAAGGGTTGAACCTTACCCTTAGGACCAGGCACAGTAATCATGCAATAAACGACAGCTGTTATTGGGATGACTGGCCCAAGTGGAGTGCATTGTAGATACTCACTACGTCAGTACTGGTCAATTTCATTTGGTAATTGACACACAGGCTTATGAAATGGAGATTCTACCATTGCATATTCATCATTCACTTGGCATCTGATTATTCTTAGGTGGCAAGAACATGTTGGACAGTAAGAATGCAAATGGAATAGAAAAGCAGAATCCCTCAAAGTTCATACCTTAGTGAGGGGAAGTGGGTCAGTAAAGGCGAGCGATATAGTACAACAGGGTGAGGAGGTGGCTGCATAGAGCACACTGAGACTTGGGCACAAAAGAAAGAGTGGTTGCTTTGGCTAATATTTTTTGATGTTTTCTATATGCCAGAAACTCTTCTGAGCTTTTTCTATAAGTACATTAATTCTTCAGATAACACAACAAGAAAGATACTATTTTGCTAATGAGAAATCTGAAAGACAGGAGAGTGAAGACCATACAGTTAGGAAGTGGCGGAGCTCGGTTGTGAACCAGGATATCTGTCTGCAGAGTCCATGGTATTCACTATTATGGATTTCAGGGCAGTGGAATAAATAGAATAATATCATGGGCTGTATCATCGTCTACCTCCTTTTCTCCCTCCCAGGAACGCGATGAAGCTATTTCCCCATCAGTAGTGTTGTCATTGTTCTTAGAGCACTGGGCTGGGTGGATGCAGCAAAGTGGTGAGGGTCTTCTGTCTAACACCTCTGTTCCTCAGAAGCCCATTCACAGTAGACTCATCCAACTAGAGCCTTAAGTTAATGACGGTGATGTGTGGCTAAGACTAAACCTTCCTTTTGAAGAAAAGCCACAATACAGATACCCAGAAAGTGGCCCCTATTCCCCGCCCCCAAAACTGCTGGAACTGGGAATAGGGAGCCCTTCTGAATTTCCTGGATGAACTGCAGTGGTTGAAGGACAATTTCATCAGCCAAAGGAGGAGAAAATACTTAATTTTCCTTTCCTTTTTTGCCTGCACATCCCATACATAAAGGATGAAGAAAAGTTCAACAACAATATATTCAATGATGGAGCACCTGTATCGTGTCAGGCATTGAACTTGGTGATGTAAATAGCAAGACAGATAAGAGACCCTGCCCTGCTTCTCAAAAAGCATGAAGTCTAAGGTCAGCGTGCCCCCGAACAAATGATGCAGGACTTGTGACAAGTACTATGATGTGATCAGGCACAAGAGCCCACGGCACTAAAGATGAGGGACGATTTGAGCCTGTCTAGTGGGAGGAAAGCCAGGGAAGGACTATGTGATGGAAACAAGCAGATGGTATCATGTTGTTTTCTGTTTTTAAAGCATATGATTTTTATTGAGTTTATTGGGGTAACATTTGTTAACAAATCCATACAGGTTTCAAGTGGACAACTCAATAAAACATCATCTGCACACTGAATCATGTGCCCATCAACCAAAGTCAAATCTCTATCCATCCCCATTTATACCCACTTTGCCTTCTTCCACTTCCCCCCACACCCCTTTCCCACTGGAACTATATAGTTGTCTGTGTTTCTGTTATCTATCTATTATCTATCTATCTATCTATCTATCTATCTATCTATCTATCTATCATCATCTATCTATATATCTATCTATCATCTATCATCTATCTATTATCTATCTATCTATCTATCTATCTATCTATCTATCTATCTATCTAATCAGTTCACCTTTTTGTCACCCAGCTCCCTACCCCTTTTCTTTTAACAGCTCTGTCTGTTTTCTGTATCTATGAATCTGTTTCTATTTCATTTGTTAGTTTATTTTGTTCATTAGATTCCACGTATAAGTGAAATCATATGGTATTTGTCTTTCTCTGACTGGCTTATTTCACTTAGCATAAGCTCTCTGGGTCCATCCATGCCATCCCAAAAGGTAAGATTTCTTTCTTTTTTTAAGGCTGCATAGTATTCCATTGTGTAAATGCACTATAGTTTTTTTTATCCACTCATCTACTGATGAAGACTTGGGTTACTTCCAAATCTTGGCTATTGTAAATAATGCTGCAATGAACATACAGGTGCATATATTCTTTTGAATTGGTGTTTCAGGTTCCTTCGGATATATTCCCAGAAGGGGAATAGCTGGGTCAAAAGGCAGATCCATTTTTAATTTTTTGAGGTAACTCCATACTGCTTTCCACAGTGGCTGTACCAGTCTGCATTCCCACCAACAGTGCCTGAGGGTTCCCTTTTCTCCACATCCTCAACAGCACTTGTTTGTTGATTTATCTAAGATAGGCATTCTGATGGGTATAAGGTGATATCTCATTGTGGTTTTAATTTGTATCTCTCTGATGATGAGTGACATTGAGCATCTTTTCATACATCTATTGGTCATCTGTATGTTCTCTTTGGAAAAGTGTCCATTCAGATCCTTTGTTCATTTTTTAATTGGATTGTTTTTCTTGCTATCAAGATGTATAAGTTCTTTATATATTTTAGATATTAACCACTTATTAGATGTATCACTGGCAAATATGTTTTCCCATTCAGTGAGTTGCTTGTTATTTTGTTGATGGTTTCTTTGCTGTGCAAAAGCTTTATATTTTGATACAGTTCCATTTGTTTATTTTTCCCTTTGTTTTCCTTTTTGAGTTTATTCTTGTGTATGGTGTAAATTGGTGGTCTAGTTGCATTTTTTTGCATGTATCTGTCCAATTTTCCCAACACCATTTATTGAATAGACTGTTTTTACCACATTATATGTTTTTGCCTCGTTTGTCAAATATTAATTGACCATAAAGGCATTGGTTTATTTCTGGGCTCTCTACTTCATTCTATTCCATTGTGCTATATGTCTGTTTATATATGGTAGTGTAATACCTCCAACTTGGTTCTTCTTTCTCAAGACAGCTGAGGCCATTTTATGGTTCCATATAAATTTTCAGAATATTTGTTCTACATCAGTGAGATATGCTATTGGTATTTTAATAGGATTTGCATTGAATCTACAGATTGCTTTCCATAGTATGGCCATTTTAATGATGCTAATTTCCCTTTCTAACAGTTCATTATTGGTGCATAAAAATGCTACAAATTTCTGATATTAAATTTGTATCCTGCTGATTTACTAAATTCATTATCAGTTCTAGTAATTTTTTGGTGAAGTTTTTAAGGTTTTCTATGTATAGTGTCATGTTGTCTGTGAATAATGATGGTTTTATTTCTTTCTTTTCAATTTGGATGCTTTTTGCTTTTTCTGTTTGTCAGATTGCTTTGGCTAGAACTTCCAGTACTATGTTGAATAAGAGTGATGAAAGCAGACATCTTTGTATGTTCCTGTTCTTAAGGGAAACACTTTCAGTTTTTGCCTATTGAGTATGATGTTGGCTGTGGCTTTGTCATAGATGACCTTTATTATGTTGAGGTATGATCCTTCTATTCCCACTTTGCTGAGAGCTTTTATCATAAATCAGTGCTGGATTTTATCAAATGCCTTTTTTGCAACTGTGGATGTGATCATGTGATTTTTATAATTTATTTTGTTTATGTGGCATATCACATTTATTGAATTGTGAATATCGTACCAACCTTGCATCCCTGGAATTAATCACACTTGATTATGTTGTATGATCTTTTTAATGTATTTCTGGATCTGGTTTGCTAATATTTTGTTGAAGATTTTAGCATTTATGTTCATCAGGGATATTGGTCTATAATTTTCTTTTTTTTGTAGTGTGTTTATCTAGTTTTGGAATTAGGGTAACACTGGCCTTGTAAAATGAGCTTGGGAGTCTTCCCTCCCCTTAAATTTTATGCAATAGTTTGAGAACAATAGTTGTTAGTTCTTTGGATTCTTGGTAAAATTCACCTGTGAAGCCATCCTTTCTGAAACTTTTGTTTATTGGAACGTTTTTGATTACAGCTTTGATTTCATTAGTTGTAATTGTTCTATTCAGATCTTATGATTCTTTCTGATTCAATTTCAGAAGATTGTATGCTTCTAGTAACATTGATTTTGGCCAGATTGTCCAATTTGTTGGCATATAGTTGTTCATAGTATTTTCTTACAACTTTTTTGTATTTCTGTGGTGTCGTTTGTTACTTCTCTTTCATTTCCAATTTTATTCATTTGGGTCCTCTCTCTTTTTTTTCCTTGATGAGTCTGGTTAAAGGTTTGTTAATCTGGTTGATCTTTTCAAAGACTCAGCTTTTAATTTCAGTGATCTCCTGTATCATTTTTTAGTCTCTATGCCATTTATTTCTGCTGTAATCTTTATTATTTCCTTGTTTCTACTAACTCTTGGCTTTGTTGTTCTTTTTCTAGTTCTTTTAGGTGTAGGGTTAGACTGTTTATTTTAGATTTTTCTTGCTTGTTGAAGTAGGCTTGGAATGCTGTGAATGTTCTTCTCAGGACTGCTTTTGTTTTGACTGATTTTGGTTTGGTGTGTGATCATTTTTGTTTGTCTCCAGGTAACTTTTGATTTCTTCCTTGGATCTGCTTTTAACCCATTAATTGTTCAATAACATGTTCTTTAGCCTCCATACATTTGAGAGTTTTTTTTTTAATGTAATGAGTGCCATTTCATATCATTGTGGTCAGAGAAGATGCTTGATATAATTCCATCTTCTTGAATTTATTTAGGCCTATGTGTGTCCTAGCATGTGGTCTATCTTAGAGGATGTTCCAAATGCACTTGAAAAGAATGTATGGTCTACTGCTTTTGGACAAAATGTTCTATAAATATCAATTAAATCCATCCAGTTTAGTGTGTCATTTAAAGTTGCTGCTGCCTTGTTGATTTTTTCTTTTTTCTTTTCTTTTTTTTTTTGGTCTGGAGTATCTATCTGTGATGTCAATAGGATGTTTAAATCCCCAATTATGACTGCATTGCTTTCGATCTCTCCCTCAATGTCCACCAGGATTTTCTTTGCATTTTTAGGTATTTCTATGTTGGGTGCATATATGTTTACAAAGGTTATACCCTCTTGTTGGATCGATTCCTTGCATATCATTTAATGTTTTTCTTTGTCTCTTGTTATGGTCTTTGATTAAGCCTGTTTTGTCTGATGTAAGTATTGCTACCTTTACTTTTTTTCCACTTTAATTATACTGGAATATTTTTTTATCTTTTCACTTTTAGTCTGTGTGTATCTTTTGTTCCAAGGTGGGTCTCTGGCAGACAATATGTTTATGGGTCATGTTTTCTTATCCGTTTAGGTACTCTATATCCTTTGATTAGAGCATTTAATCTGTTCCCATTTGAAGTTGTTATTGATAGGTACTTATTTATAAGGCACCTTCTGGCACCCCTATGATGCAGATGTTGTCATGCTTGATGTTGTCCCAGAGGTCCCCTAGATGTTCCTTATTATTATTAAAAATTCTCTTTTGTTTTTGTTGCTCTGCTTAGGTGCTTACTGTTAGCTTATCCTATAAATCACTGATTCGATCCTCAGTTTCATCTAACCTGCTGCAGATTTGTTCTCATGTACTGTTTATTTCAGATATTATATTCTTCATTTCTGACTGGTTATTTTTTAATGGTTTCTATGTCCCTTTTAATGCTTACTATCTCTTTGTTTAAGTTCTCACTGAAATCATTCATTCTTCCCCTAAGGTCCTTAAGCATCCATATAAGTATTATTTTAAACTCTGCATCTTATTTTTTGGTTGCTTCCATTTAATTCTTTTTGGGGTGATTTCTTCTTTCATTTAGTGCATATTTGTTTTTACATCCTCATTTTGTCTGCCTTTTTTGTTTAAAGATTTTATTTATTTATTTTTAGAGAGGGAAAGGAGGGAGAAAGATACAGAGAGAAACATCGATGTGAGAGAGAAACACCAATCAGTTGCTTCTCATATGCACCCTAACCGAGAACCAAACCTGCAACCCAAGCATGTGCCCTGATGAGGAACTGAGCTGGCAACCTTTTTTTTTGCAGGACGATGTCCAACCAACTGAGCCATACCGGTCGGTGCTTGTCTGCATTTTTTGTGTTTGATTCTGTGTATTAGGTAGATCTGCTATGACTCCCAAGCTTAGTATGAGGGCTTTATGATATAGGTGTCTCATAGGTCTCAGTGGCCTAATCTTCTAGATCACCTGAGTTAGGAGCTCCAGCAATGTTTCCTGTGTGGCCCCTCCTGGTGTAGTTGAGTCTTGAGTGCTGTCAGCCCATTTGTGGGTGGAGTTAACCCTCAGGCTGGCTGACTATAAAGATGGACCTTGTTCACTGTGTATGAGTTGCTGTTCAGGAGCTTCACCCTGAGGTGGAGTTGTTTCCATCAGGGTGTGGTGCTTGTTGGAGGCCCCATTTGGCTGTGCTGTTTGTGTGGCTAGTTGGGTCAAGCTGGTGAGGTTTAAAGCTGCCACTGATTGTGTTGGTTCTGGGCCCACTTGGATAGGGTTCTAGTGCCAGTTGGCATCAGAGGTTTTGTGTAACCATCCTTGGGCTACCTGTCTGCAGTTACCACCCTATTCACTGGTTGTGGCTGTGTCTGTTGGGCCTCAGTGTGTGTGGGAGAGCCCACAATGTGTACAAGGGTTGGCTTCCTGCAGCTCTGAGTTGGGAGCAGATCAATAAAAGGTCCAACGGTCTCGCTGTTGGCATCCACCTGTTGGCTACCCCTTGAGGTTGCCTGGACTTCTCCAAGAGCTTTTTGAAGAAAGACTATAGAGTGGACCCAAGCTGGTCATGCCCCACTGCCTTTTCCACACAGTGCAAGCTTGCTAGGGTGGGTTGACTGGTTCAGGAGGATGAAGCTACTTGGGACCGGTGTGGTAAAGCACCGGGGAGAATGGGGAGAATGTGACCCCTACTCCAGAGCTGTATCACTCAGTCTCTGCTAGTTTCCAACTCGAGCTCTCTGATGAGGGGCACACCATTGGTCCAGGTTGGGTACAGCCAGCTGTCCTCGCTGCAGGAGCAAGCTCATCAGGATAGGGCCACCAGGATTTGGGAAAACAGAACAAGATAGTCTTCCATTGCGGGTGGTGCTGGCCGAGCTTGCAGGGGGAGAGGGAGCTCTAAACCTTCCTTTAACTACATAGTCATGCCTGCTTGATCCTCAGACTGGAGCCGCTGAGAAATGTGCACCCAGCTGTTAGTGGCCCTTCCTTCCCCCAAGGAATTGAGCTCAGCAGGGTGGGGCCACTGGGACTTGGGAAGATAGAACAAAACAGTCTCCCACTGGGAGTGATTCGGGCTGAGCATGCAGGTTGGAGGAAGACTGGCCCCCATTCCAAAGCCTCACAGCTCAATGTCTGTCTGTGTCTGCTTAGTTTTTCCAGAGAAAGGGTACACCAAATGTCCCTATTGTGTGTAGCCAACAATCTTTTCTACCACACTCAAGCTTGGCAGGGTTGTGTTACCATTATTTGGAAGACTGGACTGGTGCACTATCCAGGCTGCTGCTGTTGGAATAGGAGTGCTGGACTCTGTGAAGATGGCTCCTGAGGGGCAGTGTGGGATATTGATTCAGGATAGGGACATTGGTAGCTGACCCTTCAGATCTCTCCTTAGGACCATGACAGCCAGATCTTCTCTTTGTGACTTCTGTATACTCTGAGTCACCTTCCCTCTACTGGAGCCTTGAGTAAGTGCCTGAGAGCAAGATCCTGTGTGTTAGCCCTTTAAGAGAACACCTGGGTTTCTAGCAGACTCCCTCCTCTTCCAGGCAAACAGAATCCTGCTGATTCTCACTATCTGATGCTATGCAGGGTCTGCTCCACTTCCCAGCCCTGGTGCTTTGGTTGGGGGGGGGGGGCGCGGGGGAGGATCCCAGCATGGGGTTAAGACTCCGTGCTCCTCAAGGGACACTTTTACAGCCAATATATCCTTCCAGCTTCCAGCCACCACACGTGGGTGCAGAGGCCAGACCTCCCTCGCAGATGAGATAATTTTTAAAAAGAGGGAGTGCCCAATAGTGTCATAAAACATGATAGGACAAGTGAAGCCAGCCTTGAAGAGTGTTCTTTGGATTTGGTGACCTTGGTCAAAATAGTCAGTTGAATGGAGGTGATGGAGGCTGAAACTGGGCTGCAGAAGGCTGATGGAGGTTTGGTGGTGGAGCAGAGAAGATCCCCAAGACAGACTCTGACACTTAGGGTAACCAACTGAATTGGTTCGTTAGGGTTTGTTTGCATTTTAGCACAGAAAGTCCTGTATCCCGAGAAAACTCTCCTCATGGAGAAGCCCACTAAAGAGTTCCTACAAAGATGACAAGGGTATCTGCAAATAGCAGGCTACCCAGTGACAATTAGGGTCAGGAGACCTAAGGCCTAAAGCAGACTCTATCACAAATCAGGTACTTGACCTTCTCACCTGTAAATCAAAAAGAGGACCAACTAGATACTTGTGGCCAAATGACATTCAGTTGTTTTGTTTCATTCATTCATTCACTCATTCATTCAAAAGACATTTCCCTAGCACTTAATACACCCCTGAGGTACTATGCAACTAAGTACATTTGCTTAATAAGGTCAGTTTGTAAGATTTCATTCCACTAGACCTTAAAACCATTGGAACATGCTTTTTCTCATCAGACTCATCTAGATTATCATTCCGAATTTTCCAGTTTGATGTATAATTTCAAGGCATTGTGCCAATTTTTACAGAGGAAAACAATCTGAAGAAAGTTCCCAGTATCTCTTTCTCCCATAATTATTCTGCTGAAATTCTCAGAGCACAGGCTGGTTGACAATTAAAACCCTTTTTACTTTTACTTTACATGTCCCCTTATGGAGATTCCAATGACTTCTCTTGCCTTCTTTATCATATGCCCAGGTGAGTTCAGCTGAGGACACTTTCAGGGAAGGTTCCTGGCTGTGCCATGTGGACCCTCTGTGATAAGTGGGCACCGCTCAAACACAATGGGGTCCACCTAGTTCCAGAGTGCTTTACCTCACAACCCCTGCCCATCTGCCTTAGCTTCGAGGTATTGATTACCTCAGCACCAACACCCATTCTTTGAGCTGTGCAGACACACCAAACAATGCAAAAAAAATTGGAGTCTGAATTACACGTTAAGTGTCTTCTGGTAAGTGGTGCCAATAAAATGACAATAGCTGTTCTAAACATAATGTTACACTTCCCGCAGCTGACAAGGGCATGTGCCAAAGGCTGAATCACTTACAGAGGAGGAAATGAAGTCTGTTTTTTTGTGTGTTTGGAGGGACTAATGATGTCTTGGGAGGCAGAATGATTACAAATTATACAAACTATGTGACTGTTTCTTGGGATGTGATAGAGGCTTTGGAGAGAGCCACGATCCTCCTCATCTCAGTACTATTACAATCCTTAGTGTCTTAATGATATGGGTGGAAATACCCCTGCTCTGGTGGGTTAAGATTCCTTGTAGTATTTGCATGTTCTTCCTTTGGGCATTCAGATGCTGAGTTGCATCACTCAGCACTGTGCGGGAAGGTGAACTTTGGGCTCTTCTAGGCAGCCTGGGGGATAAAACTCCAACAAGGGGAGGTGGTTCCCAGTGAACTCACTGCCCAGCAAGGCCTTCTCTCTGACTTCTTCCTCACAGTATTCAGCCTCCCTGATTCTTGGGGACACTTTCCTGAAAGCCCCATTTGGTGAAGTGTTCCATCCTTTGCTAGGAAACACAGGCAGCCATATTAGGTCACTCCAATTTTGGTAATCTCCCTTGCTCCCTGACCCACAAAGAATATTCGGTTAGTATTGAATAGATGGATGGATCGATAAATGAGTGAGTGAAACCCAACTTCCTACCTGCTCTGCCCTCTGAGAAAACCTATCTCCTGAGACAGAAAAAGAAGACATAATGTGGTGTCCTAACCAATAACTTGCGCACAGACCCCAGCCCTTTGCATTAATGCCAAGGAGAGTAGCCTCTGTCTGCAGAGGAGGAGGCTCCCGCCATTTGCCTCAGGGCAACCACTGGGTCCAGGGAGCCATAATGGCCAGAGCCCAGGGAACTGCTGGAATGAATGGCTGGCTGGGAAAATGGCCCAGGACACAGTAAGGGCCATTAAGCCCAGTCAGTTATTAATCCCCAGTAAGAGTCTGATGCCAAGGTCATTAGAGCTGTTGTGAGGTGAAAAATGCCCAGGAAAATCTACAGCACACAGAGGAGTTACCCGCTCTCCAGGCCACTGATTCTCAGAGCTGCAGGCTAGGCCCCAGGTGCATGAGGTGCAGGAGCCTGTGGGGGGGCAGGCAGACTGGCTCTCCAGAGGGAGCGCATGCACACATGCACACACATGGACAAACACAAAGCTTAACATTTTATTTTCCCTGTCACTTTAGGTTTATGATAATGTGTAAAGCATTACTACCTAGGACAGTGTATGTAACTTAGTAAGGGCTTTAGAATGTTTTAAAAGGTGTTAATGAGTTTCTTCTTCCACCACTCCACCCTCCTCCACTAATCCTCCCCCCAAAAATTCAGGGAATGGGGGGCATGGCGGCTTTCATCACAGCTTATTCCATTGGGCTGTGGTGACAGGAGCAATCCCTGCTTGACAAAGCACGCTTGGGGAATCAAGGTCTGATTTCTGTCACAGCCCAGAGAGCAAGAGCAGAAGGAATTCTCCCCATGACCTAGCTGATGCCTCCGGAGCTTTTCTTAAGAGAACAGAGCAGACCAAGTCAAATTAAACTTGACACTTAAAATACCCAGTGATGTCCTTGCAAACATTTGTAGCATGGCAATCTTGGACTTCACTTTTCAAAATTCTGATTTATTTGGCAGAGGGAAAGGTACCTCAGAGCATAATGTCCATTAGTTCAGTAATGAGACCAGTCTTGCTCTGGGAGCTGCCTATTGGTCTGGAGAAAACATAAGATATATTAAATGGCTTCAGGTGTTTCAAGAATCTCTGTACTTTCTAATCTGATGTTTTCCTACAATTATGGGTCTTTTGTTAACTGTCAATCTCCGTTTAGCGTGACACTGGGTATGAGCAACTCTGATTATTTAATGTGATTCCCTAGAAAAAAATGTTACCCTTCTAAGCTGCTCCTTTCCCTCTTATTCAATGACAAGCCCACCCACCAGCCTTCACTGCCGGGAAGTCCTCCTCTCTCCATGCAATGCCACCTGCCGTGATTTCCATCTACTGGCTGGCTAAGGACAAACGTGCTCCCTGAGCAGGGGGCCATCCTGAGCAGTGTTTAAAACACAACCTTTGGAATCACTGGCTTTGAACTTGCTTCTTCTACCCTTGACATGGATAATTTTGGGCTAAGAGGCTTCATTTTTCTGAGCCCCAGTGTTTTCATCTATAATCTGAATTTCCCAAAGCCAGCCTCAAAGGGAAGTTTTTGCCATTTCAATTAATGGTATACCTTCCACCCAGTTGCTCAAGACAAATTCAAGGATCATTCTCAATACCACCCTTTCTCTACCTCTTACAGATTATCTGATTCTTTTGACTCTACCCTCCTACGTACGTCCCAAGTCTTACCACTTCTCAACATCCCTGCTGCCACCACTTTCATCTAAGCCACCAGAATCTCTCTTTAGCTCTTGCTGCAAACTCTCGAATTTGCTTCCCTTATTCTCTTCTTTCTGTCTCCGTGGAGCTTCTGGGGTGTCCTTTAATGTATAAGTCAGATTATGTCCCTCACCTGCTTGAGTCCTCCAGTGGCTTCCTATTGCACTGGGAATGAGGAACCAGACTCTAAATCAAACTCTTTACCCTGGTCCTCAAGGTCTGCAGTTTCTGTCCTGTCAGTCTCTCCAGCATCACCTTGTACGGAGCTCTCCATTTTTCCACTGTCTGCTGTCCGATGTGATTTATGTCAGCCTGGTTTCCCACCCAGGCCACTCATCTCCTGATCTTTGCATAACTGCTCCTTCATGCTCCTCGGTTCACCACACAGGCCTCCTCTGACTTTTACCCCCACTGCCTTCCCTTTCTACCTCCTGTCACTTTATCTGTTATCCAGATTTACTTTTTAAACTCATGTATCTCTATCTAAATAATCTTAATGATGGCTTGTGTGTTTACATGTTTGTCTTTCTTGTTTTCTAGAATAGAGGCTCCATGAAAGGAGGGTTTCTGACGAATTCACACTGTATCTCCCGCACCAAGAACAGTGCCTAGTACCAAGAAGGAGTTCAACAAATATTTTTGAATAAATGAATGAATGGAAAGGCGTATAGAACTTACCACAGTGCTTGGCACATAAAGGGGTGAAAGATATGTTCGCTGAATTTAAGCATCACCGTTCTGCTGGTAATCAGTGTTGATCTTTTCCGTGGGTGACCAGGCTGGTATTTCCTAGAGGAATCTCGAACACATGTACCACCTTCAGCACTAGGTGACTTTCAAAGAGAGGCCCAGGAAATCCCATAAGTTTTCTTCTTATTTATTTAATTGCATTCTATTTTCCAAAGGTTTTTAATAATTTTGTTGATATATAATTTATATTCCATAAAATTCATCCATATTAAATTTAAATTCAATCACTCTAAGTATATTCACAAAATTGTGTAGCCATCCCACAATCTAATTTTAGAACATTTCTCTCATCCTGAAAAGAAACCTGCCCATAGAGAATCACTCTCCCTTCCCATGCCCAGCCCTTGATGACCACTGATACTCTTTCTGTCTCTACAGATTGGCCTTTTCTGGACATTTTGCATAAATGGAATCATACAGCCTTTTGGGTTTGCCTTTTTCACTTAGCATAATGATTTTGAGGTTCATCTATGGTGTAGCATCTATCAGCACTTGATTCCATTTTATTGCTATAATATCCCATTGAATGGATATATGTCATTTTGTTTATCCATTCACCAGTTAATAGATATTTAGGTTGTTTCCATTTTTGGTTACTATGAATAAAGGAATTATGAACACTCTTATACAAAGTATTATGTGGACACGTGCTTTCATTTCTCTTGGGTAGATACCTAGAAGTGGAATTATTGGGTCATATGATATTATGTTTAACATTTTGAGAAATTGCCAAACTTCTTTCAAAGTGGCTACACCATTTTACACTCCCATCTGTAATATATAAGGGTTCCAATTTCTTTACATCCTTGTCAACACTAGTTATTTTCTCTATTTGATTATAACCATTCTAATGGGTGAAAAGAAGTATTTCATTGTGCTTTTGATTTGCAGTTTCTTAATGACTAGTTATGTTAAGAATCTTTTCATGGGCTCATCTGTGCCATTAGTTTTGGGGTTTCTAATTCCATCTATTGTCATCCCACATCTGCCCTAGATAAATCATAGCAAGGGCAGGTAATTCTTTCTAACTTCGGGTCAGCGTTCTGTTGATCTGCTGGTGACTTGTATGTGCAGAACCCACTAGCTGGAGGGGCTTTGCGGTCTAGGGAAGCACAGAGAGAAGGAAGAGCCCTTTGATGAACACCCTTAAATCAAGACAGGTACATCTCAAGTAAAATAAAATGAACGGTCATATTTTATATTTAAATCAGATTCCGATTTAATATATAATCCAGCAATCTGCTTTATGCATATACATCAGAAGGAAACAAAACCAGTATTTTGGAGAGATACTGATTTTGCTTCCATGTTCACTGCAGCATTTCCCACAGTAGCCAAGATATGGAAATGATCTAAGTGTTCATTTATGGATTAATAGACAAAAAATGTGCCATATGTATGCAATTAAATAGCACCCAGACACAAAAATGAGGACATCTGCAATTTAAGACAACCTAGATAAACCTGGAGGATGTTATGCCATGTGAAATAAGCCAGATAGAGAAAGGAAAACACTATATGATCTCACTTTAAAAAATCTAAAAAATATTCTTAAAAAACTCAACTCATAGAAAAAGAGTATAACGGTGGTTTCCAGGGCTGCAGGTGAGGGAAAAGGATGGATGCTGGTTAGAGGATACACACGCTCACTTATAAAATCACTAAGCTCTGGGGATCTAGTGTGTAGCATGGAAACTTGAAAAGAGAATCGATCTTAAGCATTCTCACCACACACACAGTAATAATGTGAAGCGATAAATGTGTTAATTAACTTGACTGTGGTAATCACTTCACAATGTGTGTGTATATCATATCATCATATTATACACTTTAAATATATACAACTTTGTCAATTATACCTCAATAAAGCTGGGAAAAATAAACAGATTTTGATAACTCAAATTAGAAAATTCACTTTACCTAGTTTATTATATTAAAATGGGTTTCATGGAATTATAAAATAGCATTACCAACAGAAATCTTAGAGATTTTCTCTTCCAGTAATTCTAAGAGTATGGTTCGCAGGCCAGCAGCAACAAGAAAAGTCCAGGGACCTGCTGGAAATGCAAATCCTCAGGCTCCACCCTAGAGCTTCTGAATCCAATGTTCTGAGGTGGGTCCCAGCAACCTGTGTAGTAACAAGTCCTCCGGGTGATTCTGATGTACGCTGCAGGTTGAGAAACCCTAAACCAGGCCAGTACTCTCATTTTTCAAACAAAGAAGCTGAAACTCGGGAGGTTATGTGATTTTCTCAAGGTCACATGCTAAGGGCAGCACTTGGGATAAATCCCAGGTTTCTTCACTCCCAAATCCCTGGGAAAATCCATCTATGTCCATGGACTGTTCAAAGTCACTGGGGACTCTTCAAAGAGGAACCACGAGGTAATAGTGCCCTTAAGGTGTAACCTACAAATGGAAGTGGTGTGGTGGAGACAGACAAATAAGAAGGAACCTCCCTTGACATGCCACACTCAGTGTAAGTGTGTTTGGAATAGCCATACATTGTCTAAAGCCCCTGTGATGGGGAAGATGCTGGGTGCCTCTGTGCATGGCTGGGGGCTGTTCTTGTCCCAGAGGTGGGGCCACTGAGGCTTCTTTCCAGCCAGCAAAGCCCCTCAGAGGTGTGGCCAGTCGGTACCCTCCTGCCTGTTGTGGGTTAACTTGTGTTTTCTTTTCAAAAGCTGTGTTCAAAACCTCAGCACCTACTATTGTGAGCTTATCTGGAAAAAAGGTTTTTGCAGATGTAATTAAGACGTAAAGTCAAGATGAGGTCCTACTGGATCAGCATGGGTCATAAATCCAGTCACTGTTGTCCTCTTAAGAAGAGACTCAGAGATACAGTGACACTCAGGGAGAACACCGTGGGTGATCGAGGCAGAGACCAGAGTGATGCGCCTGCTGGCCAAGGAACGCTGAGGACTGAAGCAACCAACAGAAGCTGGAAGATGTAAGGTAGAATTCCTTAAGGAGGAATGTTTAAGGAGCATGTCCCTGCCAAATCCTCAATTTCAGATTCTTAGCCTCCAGAATAGAAGGAGAATAGATTTGTTGTTTTAAGACACTGAGTGTGTGGTCATTTGTTTTGGCAGCTCTGAGAAATGGATACACTGCCACCCACCCTCCCACCAGCGTCCCCACCCACGAGTGTTACTTTCTGGTCTCTCAGCTTTCACCCTCACGGTTCATTCTCTGCGCAGCTGCCACAGTGAGATTTTCAAGCATAGAGAATGCCATTTCCCTACCCTGCTTGAAGAATAAAATCCAAACTCTTCACCTGGTGGGAGTCTCACTTGCTTCAACTCTCTCTACTCTGCAGTCTCCAGCCCCATTGACTGCCAGTCTCCCTTCTGCTCCTGGGAGAGGCTGGGTACTCTTTCTTTCATCCCTGGTCTTTGCTTCCCCAGTTACTGATGTGCTTTTCCCCTTCTCATCTCTCAGGTCTTAGACTAAAAGACTTCTCCTCCAGGAGGCTCTCCCTGACCGCCCTAATTGAAATGGGCCTTCAAGATACTAACCATTAATAACACCAACAAAATGTTCAGCTCCTGTGCCAGGCACTGTTCTGAGCACAACACGGACATCATGTAACTTAGTCCTGAAAACGGCTTTGAGAGGCAGGTTCTACCACTTTCCTGACTTTATCAAGTGAGGAAGTAGAGGCACAAATTAATCACCTATTGTGATCCTGGTTATTTTCTTTATATTGTAATCTCTAATGATTTACATTATTATTTTAATTTTTAATGCTCAGCTGAGGATATATTGATTGATTTGGAAAGAGGGGAGGTAGGAGAGAGAGAGACATCGATGTGAGAGAAAATCACCGATTGATTTTTCCTGCATGCACCCGACTGGAGATCGAACCTGAAATCCTTTGGTGTATGAGATGATGCTCCAACCAACTGAGCCACCGGCCAGGGCCATGTATCTGTTGTATCTGTTGTCTGTCCCTACCACCAGAACACGAGTGCCATGGGGGCAGGGATTACAACATATGCACGGCATGTGGCGGGTGCTCAAGAGATAAAGAAATCTCTTACTACTCACTACTTTCTTGGCAAGCAGTAGGTGATTTTTCTCTGTCCTAAACGGGCATGGATGAGTTGTCAGTGAGGCGAACCTGTTTCCAGAGCCTGCCTCTTCTCTGCAGTGCTAGTGCAATGGTTGATGTTACACTCTGGCTCACCTCACAGCCTTTCAAATAATTCCCTGATGTGATTTCCTTCAAAGGTCACTCATGTGCAATTACCTCCTCTAGGAGGAGATTGGATATAAAGGCCCCCTGTGCTCATTAAAACAAACAAAAAGATGCATTTTCATTAGAGTAAGGTGATATTTAATGCTGCCAGACAGGCCTAATTCCACAAAACTGGCTTCATTGGCTTCTGCTACATTGAAAGGGCTCTAAAATAAATACAGCATGGCCCAGATCTGGGAGGATAACTGAAAGTTGATGGTCAAAGGCAACAGAATTATGAGAATTTGTAAGTTTCACATAAAGCTGAATTAACTGGGCGGGGCAGGGAGGTGAGGAAGCTAATGTTTCAGTTGACCAAATGAGAAAAAATGTAACCGAACAGAACATTACATTTGTAGTGTTAAAGTGGAAGAAGCACTGTTTTGGTTGTCAGACTTGGGGTGAAAACTCAGTTCAGTCATTTATTGGTCAATGCTTTCCTCTTCAGACTCGGTTTTCACATCTGTAAAATGGCCATGGTGACACTTAGCAACGAGTGACTATTATGACTATCATTGTTTAATTATTGCAGATACCACAAGAACCCTACTGAACAAAGTGTCTCCCCCTCTCCCTTCACGTCCAATCACTCACTGGGCCTGCTAACTCAACCCCACTATCTCTGTTGAATTCGATCATTATTATCCACCTGCACATTTTTCTCCCTGACCCGCCCCTGGTTCAGCCCGACATTCTCACCCAGTCACTGTCACGCCTCACAGCCCGTCCTCTCACATCTACCTCTACCTCTTCTCCACACCAGGTAGAATGGTCTCTGTAAAATGTACATCTAATTAGCAAATGCTTTTGCTTGGTGTCCCTAAGGGTGTCCTGTTGCTTTGAGAATGAGGTCTTTCCAGTGGCTTACCAGGTCCCGATACCTTGCCAAGTCCTTCGGCACAGACACCCCGCTGCAGCTCTCTACACTCCAGTCACACTGACCCCGTGACTCTGGGGCTCCATGCAGCTCCAAGAGGCACTGCTTGTAAGTAAGGCTTTGCCTCAGAGTCTTTCCCATGCTTTTCTTGGAACTGGAGTTTCCTCAGTTGAAAAGCAGAACAACACATCTACTTTACAGAGTTATTCTGTGAGATAGCAACAGCATTCGAAGTTTCCCTTCCCTTTCTCCTCTCTCCATTTATAACTTTTGTAACTCCTTCATTGCTCACTCAAAGCATCATTTCCTCAGTGAACCTTCCCTAATCCCCAAGTCTAGCTCAGCATCCTGTTTCTTCCTTAATAATTCTCATTCCATCTGCAATTATTGAGTCATTGTCTCTTTTCCCCACACAATGGCAAGATTCTTAAGAACTGGGTTCATGTCTCTATGGGGTCACCAAACACAGGTCACCCAAATATCCCAGAGGTCTAATACATAGGTGTTTGCTAAATATTTGCTGCAGAAGTAACTAAATTAGTTCATGCAGGTGAGGGCCATTCCAGAACAACAGTCTCTCCTAGGCTTTCTGTTCAGGTTTCCATTTCCATTTGATATGCCCAAGTGTAGACCAAGAGACAAACTCATTCAAAACAGAATATTTAATTTGGGGCAAATACTCATTTTTCTCACAGAAGACTGAGAAGTACAAACTAAACTGATTACACTGAATCCTTGTTTCCATTCACTTTATAATCTAAGCATAAAAAAGTTTCCCAAATGAGTCATTATCTGAGATTCTGGACACTGACTACTGCCAAGTAGCAAATAACCAGATTGCGTCAGTGTTGACGCTTCGGTTCAAGCTGATGGTTTGTTTATTGAACTGCCTACTTTAGGAGCTCTGAGAGTAAAAGACTGGTCATCAGCAGCCTGGATAACAACTCAGCACCCCAGCTCGAAACACATGAGTAAACAAAATCATAATTTTTCACTTTGCCAAGCTCAGTAAACATGATAGTGATGAGCTACCAGTGAGGCAGCCATTAGCTAAATAAATAATACATGAAGCTTGAACAGAATTATCAGGGCCGGCTCAGTCTGCTCATTGGCTGACCATTGGTGGACATTAGCCATGATGTACAGACTGGGGAGGTACTTTGCCACCTGCTTCAGTTTGCTGAATGTGATCTCTCCTCTGAGCCACAGAATGACTTACTCTGCATTAGTGAAAAAACACCTTTTTTCTTCTTTTTCTGTTTTATTTTCTTCACACATAGTTATTAAGAATCTACTGTCTTCGTAATGGAACCTCTTGGGCAGCCTGCCCAGCACACAACTCCCTTTACTTCTCTGGCTCCGCCCAAACTCAGAGAGGCGTTCTCAACTGCAAGGAAGCTGACTCCTAGCAAGACGAGACAGGTGTCCCCACTCCTTCAGGAAAACTGGGAGTGGATGGAAGCAGAAAGGATTGATAGCTTTGGGGTTTGGAAAGTTTCTTTTTCTGTTTTTGGAAACTGGGAAGATTTTTACCCAGTCTTCTTTTTCTCTTGTTACTCCTCTGTTGGCTTCCTTCATCTACGTTAGATTTTTTTCTTTAGATCATGCTCAACCATGTTAGTGAGTCCACATTCCTTGGAGACTCTCGGGAATCCAGACCCATGGCCTCCCTCATCCACTACATGGAAACATCTCCTGTATTCAGGCCCTTCCTCCATCCGCTGATGGGTCTTTACTTCTGGAGTTCTGTGGGCTATTATCATTTCTATTGAGGGTGCCCATAAAAACTAGGTTCCTTAAGTGCCAAAATGCAAATAATACTGGCTACCAATATTTACAGAGAAATGTGTTTATTATTATTATTGTTGTTGTTATTATTATTATCTTAGTTAACTCTAAAGTAAACCAGTAAGGTCTGTATTACAGTGTTGGTTCATATTTGAGGAAACAGAGGTTGCATGCTAAATTTCTCAAGGTCATCAAGTTTCTAAGACACAGTCTGCGTTGACACCTAAGTTCATCCCTCTCCCCAGTGTGTGCATGCTCTTTTGCCATAACAGGCAAAACAGAGTTGAAGAGAAAGGATTGCAAATAAAAGATGATTAGAGAGTCAAAAATAAAAAAGAAAGCCTATAGAAGGGAGCGGCCAGGAGAAAAAAATGGCAGGAAAACATAGAAACATTAGAAAACAAAAATTAGAGGCATTGAGATGACACAGTGACTGTAAAAATTCTTAGGAGACCAGAAAAGAGTGAGAGGAAATTTTGCAGAACAACCTGCATTCTGGAGGCATTCAGTGCAGAAAAAAACATTTCCACACCACTCAAAAGCCATCGGTATACAACACACCACATTACAATAAGTGACATTCATAATGGGGATCCTAAGTCCTCAAGAAAAGCTTAAATTAAGTTAAGCTTTGTTCACTTAGGTAAGGAAGTATAAAATCAATTTGGAACCTTCAAAAATAATTTAGACAAATACGAGTTTGTGCTAAAAGGGACTGTGCTTTTATGTTATTTTAAGCCTCATTTGCTCCTCAAATTCATTCCTTAACCATGCTTCAAAATGAGGTGCTAGACTATATTGAAAAGTTATTGCTGAAAGGTAAATAAGCTTTTCTCTCCTCACTCAGGTGTTAATAGACTTTCCACCACAACTCATGCTTCCCATCCATAGCACAGGCTCCTCCGCCAGGGACTACGTTCCCCATCCCCAGCCCTCCAGGGGAGCCATGTGCTTCCCAATGCAACAGATGCCATTGGAGAATTTAAGAAACAGGAGCCTTCTCCACTCTCTTTCTCCTTTGGAGGCCTCGATATACATGGTACAGTGAACTTGGAGGCCATGTGTTGAAGACAGTAGAGCCAAAGAAGGGAACGAGACCAAGTCCCTGGACCATTGCTTGGATGAGAGCTATTAGGGACTATCACTTTTTGACAGTGTGCACAAGAACAATTATACATATTTTGGATCTGTTTATGAAGTGGGTAGTATAACTATGATTATTATACCAGGCAGCCAGGAAACTTCCTTTTCTGTCCACTAATTTTACTAAGTGGCTGGAGTGCAGGAACTATGCTTTCTTTCTAAAGTACAGTTCTTGTCACATCAGTCCTGCTCAAAGATCTTTCACAATGTCCTGTGAGCTACAGAGGAAAGTCTACTCAAGAGTGACCCTTCATATCTTATTTTTTACTGATAGTTGTGTCCCACAAAGTGGCTTAGATACAGAAGATGTATTTGTTGGTTGAGTGAATTAATCTATGAACTTCTAAAGCTGAAAGAATTGGGTTTCATTATTCCTGTTACTCATGATTTTCTCAGAGGACTATGCTGTTTTCCTCCAACTTGAATTCTAATCACATGATGACAAGGCTCTGGTTATTTCTCTGGCTTCCAATAAAATTGCCCGCCCTGTGAGTGGGGGGCCTAATTTATTAGAAACTTTGTTTCAGCTTTGAAGTCATGAGATATAGTGAATGGCTCTGGTTAGGTTGAGCAGAAGTGGACACTTTTGTCTTTTGTGTTTATTCCTGGGCACACCTGAGGTGTCCAGATACCCAGGATGTGTCTTGAGAGGCTATGGGAGAGTTAAATAATTCGAGGCTAGAAGGACTAAGTAGCCTTCAAAGCTGACAGTGCAGGAGACCAGGGCAGGGGTCAGAGAAGGAAGGCATGGTAAATACAGAGCCTGACAGACCATATTCCCCACTGGTCTGGCCCGACTCATTTTCAGCTGCACTCACGGCTGATGTGATGTTTGTTTCAAAAATCAGACTTTCTTAGGAGGGATGCCAGGACTGTAAATCAGTCCTCAGATGCAGGAGGACCTGTCTATCTAGAATATTATTGGTGTTTAAAAATTTTAAACAGTGAAACTCCCCTGCTCTCTAAGGTATTCCACTTCCTAATGGACTTCTTCTGTTGGATGGCACACAGCACCTTTACCCACTCCTGGAGCTGGTCATCATCAGTCTCCCCCGTCTGCCACTCTTCCTCTCATGGGTGAAGCCTCCATCCCCACCCAGCTGCCAGAGCCCCAAGCCTGGGAGTCCTACTTAAGCTCTCCCTTTTCTTCTCTACCTCAAACAAAGAAGCATGGTGTTCTGGCCCTTCACCCTCGGTTTCTCTCCACTCTGTCCACTTCTCTCCATTCCTACTCTGAACACAGCTCTCTATCATCTCTTGCCTGAATTACTATAAACTGCCACCATTTCCAACTGTGGTTTATTTATTTGTCAGGGTCCCTTGCTAGACTACAAATGCCTAGAGGATGACGTCTTATCCATGGAGCTTAGCTCAGTATCTGACACTCAATAAATGCTCAATAAATGATCTATCAAGCTCACACTTCCAGCCATTGGAAGAGGACAATGAGAAACTAAAGTAGACCTTTACCCTTGCTCCCAAGTGTAGGTCCTCTGAGACTGGGTCATAAACCCACATCCAAGTATAAAGAAACCTAAACACATTTCAATTCATCTTCATTTTAAAGGACAATACTTACTTTTATTGTAAGTAATTAACAGTCAGGGAATAGTTTTTAGGATTAATTACGACACAGAACTGTGAAAGGACCTGTCAGAACAGTGCAGCGGGCATCCTGCTGCTCCCCTCTGTTATTAGCCTGCAGAGCTTTCTCTCCTTGGAGTGGAAGTGCGGGCACTCTTTGTCAGCACTGCTCCTCCCCAGTCCTTCCGTCACCTGCGAGAACATTCCCACAGGGGCAGGGGGATCGGGCAGCTAATGCAGAAACCACTGTGCCCCTCCTGAGACCTCTGCTTGCCTTGTCTTTGATCTGTTTAGGGGTGGTCTGTAGGGGGAGGCCCAGACTGAAAGAATGTGCTCTGTACTATCTCATTCATTCATTTATTCAAAATCTATTTCTTAGTAGTTAACTGTGTTCCAGGTACTGTTCTGCATGCTAAGGTTACAATAGGAGCTAACAAGACACAATCACTGCCATCACAGGGGCTACACACAAACTGAGGAGATGGGTAGTAAACTGATAAGTAAATAAGGCATGTTCAGAGGTCAACACCTGCTATCCCCTCTCTGCTGACTTTGAAGAGGCCTGGTTGCTATGCTGCTCCTCCGCACGGGAGCCAGGGCTGTGTTGGCTCCGCCCTGGAGAGTCACTGAGGTTAGCCTTCAGAACCCCTCTCAATGACACCTCCGCAAGCCTGTGCCAAGGCTGGAATTAAGCCTCTGAGATGACTCAGTCCCAGGCCCACACACAGGCAGCCCAGCCAGGCTGCATGTGTGTGCCTTTTAGAAAGCAGTTTTAAATGCAATCGGCCATGCTGTGCCCTTATACGGAGACAGCAGGACTGGCAAGGAAGAGAAGGAAATTAACACCAGAGGAGCTGAGACTGATCCAAAGTGCCCACGGGGTCTGAGCACGAGGGTCCCTCCCGTGGCTTGGAGGCCAGGAGTCTCTTTTATAATCACACTTCCCAGGATGCTTTTCCCCACAAACTTGGCAGCAAACAAGCCAAAGGTGGCATGACATTTACATGAAAGAAAGAGCAGCCCTGGGAGTTGATGGAACTTGCTCAAGGTCACACAGTGCCTCGGTGCCAACAAGGGACTAAAATTCTGGTTAAAACCCAGGCCCAGTTTCCTTCCCACAATGCAATGCTGCATCTTCACAGAAAGTCTGAGGGGTAATAGTATTCTTTCCTGACAATAGTTTGGATGAGTGCTGGCCTCCCTAAGGAAATAAGCTCTGTGAGAAGACAATGAAATCATCACCCGTATTTACAGAGAGGGGCTTTAGGCCTTTGAGCCATGTGGTCTTGGCAGGTGGGGGCTCTGCATCAGAAAGGAGGAGACTGCCCGTGGGGGGAGAGGCAGTGTCAGGGAGGGGGTCTTGGAGTCGGGCTGGTGACTTTGACTCAGTGGGTAGAGCTGTGAACTGGCTTTTAACTCTCTTCTCTTCCTCGCATAATCTCCATATGACCCACACATTTCTTACCCTACTACATGATCAGCACATCGTGGCTGCCTGCTTCCTGGCCATGCAAGGATCTCACTGTGGCTACAGAAGCACCCCATGTTCCAGACCTGACTGGTACACAGAGAAAAATGACTTTCACCAAGTAAATTGTGTCCAGGTATGGCAATGGTTTATTATGCCTTTAATTCCTTGAGCCAAGGAAGTGACTGTGTCATGTGAAATTGCCTACACTTTAGTGTCCTTGGAGTGGGACAAGAGCAGGTGTGTGTGCTTGTGTGGTGTGTGTAAATAAGAGAGACAGAGAGAGAGAGAGGGAGAGAAGGAGAGAGGGAGAATGTTTCAGAATCAATGGGATTTTTCTAGCACATTTTAATGCCTACAATGTTTATGCCTAGGACAAACAGAATCCGCAGAGAAAAAGGGACCAAAGGTGGATACAGAAGAAGTTAGAAGGGGCAGAGGCCAAAGGCCTGAGAGATGACCTGTCCAGGATTCAGGGAGCAGAGAAAGGTGGGTCACAGCAGAGGGAATCAGGGGACAGGAAGCTTCTCTGACTCCCTGCACTGGGCAGCAGGGGATCTGATGCTTCATGGACGGTGATGGTCCTTGTTTGCTTTATCGCTTCAAGCTTGGAGTCTGCCAAACAGCTGTCCGTGTGGTGTGTCCTTCAGTTGGCAAGGACTGTAGACATTTTAGACAAAAATCGTATCCTGGTCTGGCTTCCTCAGGCAGGTCCACTGCCCATTTTTTCTTTGCAGAGAGTTTTCTGCCTCATCTGTCAAAGTCTTTTCTGAAATCCAAGGATCTGGCTAAGGCAATGAGACCTTCATTGGTCTTTCAGAGGCGAAATGCTCTCCCAATCCACATGGATGCACCTGCCGTTTGAGACTCTGAGGCCAGCTGAGGGCACAGTCTTGTCAGCTGGCCCCTGGGAAGACATCGCTTTCTGTCCTTGACCTTCCACACATCCCACAATGTTCATAAGGAAGTGAGGCTCTGACAGCTTGGGAGAGCATCAGCATAAATCAATTTATTTATCCATTCAACAAGTATTTCTTGAGTGTCAGCTCTTGCCAGGGACCGTGTTAGGTACTGGGAATTCAAGGAAAAGTGAAACAGTCACTGTTTCTGCCTTTATGAAACATACAATTTAGTTGGGAAGACATATGCTAATCTACTAATTGCACAAATATGTAATTACGAATTGTAATAATTGCTAGGAAAGAAAAGCACAGGGTGTTATAAGAATATTTCTAGTGGAGCTGGTCCAGTCTGGTGGGCAGTGTCAGAATCATGACGTGCTCCTGGCTTCTGAGAAGCCCCTGAGCTTTCAAGCCCACATGAGCCAAGGGGCCCTCTGCCCCAAGGCCTTGCACTGGGCTGCGGCTTGTTGCCTGGGCTATCTTGGAATGGTCACCCTGGCAGTGACCCCTTACCTGAATGGGATAACTCAGCCAGAATTAGCACAGGACAGCTGCCTATGACACTCAAATCACTCCTTCTTTTGTAGATGGTTCTGTCTGCTTTGTAGCTCAGGCTCTTTTAGTCGTTTCTGCAATGGCCTGCCTCTGCCTCAGTCCCACACTCAGCCTCCTACTTCTCTGTCTGTGTTGTGTAAACACAGCATAATAAAGTGCAGCGGGTAGAGAAAAAAAATGCCAACCCTCCATTCTAACTTTGCAGGCTCCTGCCTCCTTCCCTGCCGTGATTTCTGAGCCTGCCCCAGATTTCAGGTATGGTCTCATGGAGTTTCCTCCCAGATCTATGTTATCCCACAATTCAGAGTGGCTCTGGATTCCATTACTGAATGTTGCTATGTCAACACAAATCGCTGGTTCCTTTCCATGCCTCTTAGTGCCAGAAGGGCTTAAATGGCATTTGCCAGGGCCTAGTTTCTGCGGGACTCTGGTGGCCCCTGACAAAGATTGCCTGACTGAACTCTAGCGGGCTCCTCTGAGGCTTCTTTTCCACTAGGCCTTTGAGCCTTGGCCTGTGAAGACTTGAGCAAACACTAACATAGCCCAGGGCTGTGTTCCTAGGATGACCCTAGTTCCCCTTAAAGTGCCTGCCTGAGAAAACTCAAGGCTTTCCTGCTTGTTCCAGCCAACACCTGAAGACAGGGCCCCTGTCTCCCAGTCTTTGTAGAAGGCCTTTGAAAAATGCCAGTTAACAGGCCCAGATGGGTTTCCCATGGACCAACCTGCACTTCCATATTTCTGTAACTGCTCAGTTCCCTGATGCTCCTGACCCCGCTCACTCCCCTCCCTCATACTCTTTTTAAACCCCCGTCACCTCTGTACAAATTGAACTGGAGGTCAGTTCACATTGGACTCTTTTCCTTATTGTTTCCTTATAGAATCTGTATATTACTGGTACAAATCCATCCTTACCATTTTAACTAGTGCCCAACTTTGTTTATCTTTCACACTCTGAAAGGGAGACCAGGCTACTGTCGCCTTGCTCAGAGCTGTAGCTAGAAATGTGCAAAGTACTTTTAGTTAGTTACCCAGGAAAATGAGTTCTGTTACATGCAGAAAAAACTTCTAATGTATTCATTTGCTAAGGCTGTTATAACGAAATACCACAGAGTGGGTGGCTTAAAAACAGAAATTTATTTTCTCTCAGTTCTGGAGGCTGGAAGTCCGGGAAGGAGGTGTCAGCAGATTTGGTTTCTCCCGAGGCCTCCATTCTCGCTTTGCAGACATCCACCTTCTCGGCGTCCTCCCTGCTGTCTCTTGTCCTGTGTCGTCTGTGTCCTAGTCTCTTCTTCTAAGGACATCGTTCATATTGAATTAGGGCCACCCTAAAGACCTGATTTTAACTTAATTACCTTTTAAAAGCTCTATCTGCAAGTTAAATTATATTCTGAGGTAATGATGAGTAAGACTTCAACATACATCATTTGGCAGAACACAATTCAACCCACAATTCCTAGTTTCCAAAGACATGATTATTCAGAAAAGAATACAGATGTTAGAGGAAAAAAAAACGCAGAAGGGTTCTGAGATATTATTCTTTCCAAAAAGGCCAATCCCGGGGATTTTCCTATATTCAGATGTGAGAACAAGAATGGGAGTGAATTTAACTATGCCGAAGAACCAAGTTTTTATACATTCATTTTCTTCAATACATATAACTGGGTCTGAATTTTTAAGTTAAAATACCAATCAAGCCCAATTTTCATAACTATTCATTTTACTGGTATGCTGTGTGAACATACTGGGGTGGAAGAGACAGAAGCCTCCTCTGAGTTTCATGTAAACTCATTAACAAATCATACATCTAGCTCATCATGCTGCTCAAAAGCTTTGAGTCTGATCAAAGTGCCTTTCTTTTTGGGATGCAAGCATTCGTTTGAAGAACATACCGGGTCTAACACAGTTGTAAGAAAAAACTGCATGGCATTGGCTTCTTTAACTTACATAGTTTAGGGGTACAAACTTCATATGAGGAATCAAAACTACTCAGAAAACACTTTCTTGGGTCTGGAAAAATAAAATGTCAACCCAGCCATGTGTCAAATGGCAACAGTAATATGCCGTGTCTATAAATCCCTGGGGAGCTCAGTTTCCCTAGGAAAGATGCATTTATATTACAAAGCAAGGCTTCTGCTTCAGTGAGGTGTTTGCAACCACATTAATTTTCTGTTTTTATGGAAAGGATTGTAAGTGAAAACTTTCATTAGAGTAATTAAAATATCACTCTCCTTAGAAGGGAGGAATGATGTATGCTGGCCTGTGGGAACTGGCCATGTCCAAGCCAGCACGGATCTAAAAATTCAGACCCAGTATTTGATTGGCTGGAAAAAAAATTTAAAGGACAAATAGGGGCATAGCACAGATTGCTGAATGGCTTGCCAGCATCTGTATATGAAAGGCATTTCTGTTCTTATTCGAGAGTCTGATTACACGGTTCTCAGATTTCCCCTTAAGCTTCCTGAGATGAGTGTGAGGTGCAACCTTGTAAATTGTCAGCCCATATAAAGCGCAGATTTAGAGAGTGGTTTGCACTGTGCATCCTATAAAATGTGTCCCATGAGGAACATTAGTATTAATCACAGGCTTATTGGAGAGGGAGATTGAAGCCAATGATAACCTAGCACTATCAACTAGAGTAATGGTCTAAGAAGAAAAAGCAATCAGAGAGGAGAAAGGAATATCCCAAAAGAAAGACAGAAGTAGAAAATCAGAGTGCAATGTATCACATTGACGAACAGGAGCTGTTATCCAAGACAAGGGCTCGTGTGAACAGTGCGTGTTCTCGAACAATGGGTATTGCCTACTGCTGGGCTTACAGAGAGTGTGAGGGGACTTACACATCACAGTCTGGCTGTGGGCACGGCAGCACCAAAACACGACGAAGCCATTGCCACTCAGGAGTTGTGCCTATTTCCTGGAGAATCATTTGCTAATTTCAGAGGCTTCTAAAAGAGGAACTGTCATCCTCGTTTCATAGATAACTTCATCTGGGAAAAGAAAAAAGCAACCTTCTCCAGCCCCCCCAATTTGGTTTGTTAAATTCTGGTAACTTATTTGGGTTGATTTTCCTTCTGACGTGAGTGGGTAAAAGGGGATGGAGGAAAGGTATAACTGCTTTTTAAAAAGGAGGCTGGTCTGACTACTTTTTTAAAAGACTGATTTGAAGTTTCTTTCACTTCTCAGAATTCTTTGACACTCCTCCTATCAAGAGGTACAGTCTGATTGCCCTAACTCCAAGCCGACCTTACTGCTGCCCCGCTGATGAATGGAATGAACTGGAAAGGATCCCTGAGTGACTCCAGAGGTTGCATCAGAAATGAGGGATGGCTTCTACTGACTCTTTGTCCTGGGATGCTCGGCCCTGGAACTCAGTGGCCATGCTGTGAGGAAGTCCAGGTAACATGAAGAGGCCACTGTAGGTGTTCTGTCTGACAGCACCTCCTGAGGTCCCAGCTAACAGCTAGCATTGGCCGCAGTAGATGTGACAGAGCCTGTCATCATTCTAACTGCAGACTCTGGCTGAAATGGTATGAATTCTATGATGGACTTCAGTGGAGATCTGTCCAACTGGGTCTAATCAGTCCTCAGAAGTGAGAGGTGATGATGATGATGACGATGATGATGATGACGACAACAACAACAACAACAACAACAATAATAATAATACATGTGTCTTGTGGTTTTACACTGAGTTTGGGGTAGTTTGTCACTGACACATTCGGTATGAGGCATAGTATAAACACAGTGCCCCCTGTCCACCAAAGTGCAGAACTATAATGAGAAAGAAGTTAAAAATTCTTCAGGATTGCCTCATGAGTGCAACACCACAGCCTTAAAACCATATTCTAGGCACTTAAAAATACCAATTAAACACGAGAATTCCCTCCCTGGCACACTTGTCATCTTTACATGGATCATAAGGATTACACCACATTGAAAAGCCATCCCCAATTTACATTTCAAAGTTATTCCTAAAGCCTTTTATTCAATGTTGTTAGTACGATTAGTTTTCTTTATTAGCAAAAATAATGCAGATACTTGTCTCAATTCTTGCAGTGTTTTGACAGTATAAATGCAAACTGAGGGGTGTTCATGTCGAATATGGTCCGGGTCATTTTCCCTAAACTACTGTGTTCATACCATAGCCTGCTGTTGGTGCTCTGATTGCCAGACCTTTTTCATTTTCAGGCCAGTCTAAAGTCTAAGACAGGAATCTGGAGGAGGGAAATGAAACATGAGACACTCCTACATCCCCATAATTATGAGAAGAGTGGAAATTTTTGTATGTGACAAGCACATTATTTAAAAATTGCGTGCTGTCCTGGCTGGTGTAGCTCAGTGGACTGAGCGTGGGCTGTGAACTAAATGGTTGCTGGTTCGATTCCCAGTCACGGCACATGCCTGGGTTGCAGGCCAGGTCCCTAGTAAGGGGTGAGTGAGAGGCATCACACAATGATATTTCTCTCCCTCTCTTTCTCCTCCCCCTCCCTTCTCTCTAAAAATAAATAAAATCTTAAAAAAAAAAAAGTGCGCCAAGGCTGCAGGCACACCCAAGGTGGGTTTTCTAGCAAAAGGAACTAACTTCCTAAATATTACAATTGCAACTGGGCAAGAGCTTTCAGCAAGCCTTCTGCTCCTCGGCTCACTGTGAACAAAGGACTCGGGAGTGACCCTGGCTAATTATAAAGAGCACAGAAACCCTCCCAGGCCAGGCTTTAGGATTAACATGGAGCAGAGAATGGGGATGGTGCTTTTGGACAACGTGGGAACCTTCTGCCTCTAGTTTTCTGCTCCCCCTTTAGCCATGAAGATGCAGCTACCGAGTGAGAACTCATGGGGGTGTGAGCACCATGTGCCACAGTAAGATGAGCACAGCAGCCAGCGCAGGCCTGGCCAGGGAGGTCCTCACTGCGCTGAAGGGCTTTCTCCTGGCCCATGTCACCTGTGCTCCGGGGCACTTTGGTGGTGATGACACAGAGTGCTGCCACTGAGGCTTCACTCATTTGGCAGAGAGAGGACCTCTTTCTCCTTTCACCCATGACCGTGTAGAGAAGGGATGTTTTTCACTGTTCCATGACGTTGAGCTGTGGGGAACATTTTAATACTTCTGCTCTAACAGATCACATTTGGGAAGATCCAGGTATATTCTCCCCCTGCTCTGTCATTCAGAGGATGTCATTGCTTTATACTGCAATCGTTTAAGCAGAGGTGACATTTTTTCCTTCCCAGAAGCTCAAGGGATTTGATGTGGTTTCACTTTCTCAATTGTCCAGTCAACAGGGCCAAGGGGCTGGGTAGAGGCCCCCGAGTTCTCCCGCAGCCCCTGTCTCTAGCACCCTGGGCAAATGCCATATTCATCTGTTGGTGATTTCCTTGTTTTCCTGCTTTTCTTATCGCATACTGACCTTTTTCCATAATATTGAAAGTTCTCAGGTAGAAACGTTCAATACTATACAGTAAACAACCACTTTCCCTCCTAGTAAACACGGATACGAACCAGGGGTTGCACCATTTCAAAACCAGAAACTTTCTAATTTAAGAATATAAAAGAAACACACAAAACCCAGAATTTTAGTTTTCCTTGGAAACTTAGAGAACCTGGGTCACTGCCTCATTTCCCCGAGATCCCTGTCCTGTGGAGCTAGTACATGCAGAGGGCATTTGCCACGTGCCCTCGGCGCTCAGCAGGCCAGCCTTGCACATTTATAGCTCTGGCCTGGCCCCTGAAGGCATCTGTGTCTGCACCCCCTAATGCTGTACCAGCAGGATAGTTGCCCGTTCTGTTCTCCAGTGAACAGAGACTAACACTCTCTGTCATTTTAATATCCTGTGGAAACATCCCCTGTTGCACTTCATTGACATTCTGAGGCTGAAGGGAATAGAAATTGGCATCGTGTACTTAAAGAAAGGCTCTCACTCCAAGTACCCCGGTTTACTGCTGAGGAGGCAGTGGAGAGGTTCTCATCCCCACATTCTTTACACCCTTTCCTGGTTCTACAGCTTGGACTAGGTTTGCCGCCCTTAAGCTCACTGACATCATTGCTAATTCTCCTTCCTTTTGAATCGTTCATGTCAGTCAGAACTAAGAAGTCTTAATACTGAGGCTTACCATATTGTTTTTGAAATAATTGTGAGTATATTACTTTCACTCAATTAAAAAAGGAACATTGGAGAATTTGTTGAAGATCCTAACTTTTGTGCAATATCCCAAACCCTTTTTGTGGATGAAGGACAGTTCAAAGATTTGAGAATGGTGATGTTTTCTTCAATATGAGACATTTGATAAAGAGAATAATATAATTTTTAAAATGTGCATCCCTGTGAGGTTTGTTTTGTTTTGCATGAAAAGACGGGCATACAGAGAAGTCAAAGACAGTATTAAATACTGCCGTGAAAGCAGGTGGGCCAGGGAGCCTGGCCTCAGCTCTTAGCTCCTTCCCCGACCAGCAGCAAGTCACCCTGATCAAATCACTTAGCTCACAGTCTTTTTTGGAGGGTCCGGCGTTGTTTGCATGAGTAATCACAACTGCGTACTTTGAAGCGTAAACATTACTTCCGCTGTAGCCACTCCAACGGGTTCTTGATGATGACCAGATGTCCTTCCTCCCGGAGGGGAGGAAGAGGGAGAGGAGGAGGAGGAGGAAGAGAAGGAGGAGGAACAGGAGGAGAAGCCTCGCTCTGTGGAGGCAGTCACTTTCAGGCTTACAAGCTTCTCCATGAATAAGCCAAGGAGGCTTTCCAGCCTACCTCTTCCTCTTTCCACCTTGTATTCTAAACTCCAACCATCTGCCTGTTAAGTTCTGTCTTGCCTCTGGGGCTTTGCATAAGCTATTCCCTCTGCCCAAAAAGTCCTTTCAGCCTGGTTCACTCACTCCTGCTTGTCCTTGAGGCCTTAAGCCATTTCCCTATGGAAGACTTTGCTAGACTTAGCGCTGGTTCTCCACACTCCCAAAGCACCCACCGTCCCACCACTTTCATAACACCCACGACATTGCACCGCATTGCTTGCTTGCTGGTCTGTCTCCCTCCCTAGGTGGTGAGCTCCTCCAGGGTACAAGTAGGAAGCACATTGCTCAGAGTGAGTTTCCAGTATATTTTTGTTGAGTAAAGAAGAAAATAAAGGATGTGTACATGTATGAGAAAACTGGTAAGGTGAAATCAGCCAATTAAGGAAATACGGTTTAGGGAAAAAATATCTTGCACTGAAGATCTTGAATCAAAACCCAACTTTGTCATGAAATAGCCCTGCCACATTAGGGAGGTCACTCAAATTTCCACACTTTCATTTCCTATGTGATAAAATTTAAAGATTCAAAGATTTAAAAACTCCACTCTTTATTTCCTCACAGTTAATTATGAAGAAAATGTGATAATTTTTATACATGGCCATGTTTCTCAGAAAATTCCATTCTGGCTGTTTCCTGGTGTCTGAGGTCCAGATCCTGAAGGCCTTGTCTGCCTAAGGGTCCGTCAGGCCCCAGGGTATAAGGAAGGAGGTGCGTTGGTTTGGGGGCACTGTGGGGGTGAGGAAGTGTGTATATAGATTGGAGTCTGTGGGATCTCTGCTTTCTCCAGGACCTGCCGGCCTACCAGTAGGTCTCTACCAACTTGGGCCAGCAGCGGATTTTAGAGTCTGCCAGTCAACTTATCAAGAACACATTCCATTTTACAACATCGTGCAAGAGGGCAGTCGTTAAAGTCACAAAATTCATCACTTAGATCTTTCCAAGCCTTTTTTGGGGGGTGGGGGGAAACCTGCCTCCCCACATCCTTTATTCATAACTTGCAGAAAAGCTACACTAAATCTGTCATTGCCTCCCACTAATTGCCTGTAAATCACCCATGTGTGAAGTTCCACATGCCTAGCCACAGGCAGAAAGTTGAAGGGCCCTACACATTCAGAGGCCCTGATGGGGAATCCTGTCATTTGGCTGATGGAATGGTAATAGATGTGGAAGTAAGTGATGCATAATGGATCATGGGATTTAAAAACCAACTTCCATATCCGAGCTGCCTGACAAGGTTAGGGGATTATATGGCTGCAGCCGCATCAATTATGAAATAGAAAATACTCTTGCCTCCCCTTGCATCTCTGAAGGTGGTAAACATTGTATATTGGCTCTCACTGCAAGAACAAAATACTGGCTTTTTATTGATCAGTCTGGGGTCTAAGTAAGTGGAAAAGATAGGGAAAGCAGGTCCCAAGAATGATGGGCAATGATCCTTTACTTATGACTTTATCCACAATTTGGCTTGACAATTGATGGGAAATGAAGTGTGATCAATTTCAGCCGACTGTACATTGTTTCCCATTGACTGGCCTGCCAAATCGTTGATTGAATAATTAGTTAAAGTTCAGTCTGAGCAGCCATTTTGCACAGCTTCTCCAAGACAAGTCCTAATGGCGTCCCAGGAAAGCCAGCCTGCTGCTGTGAGATTGGGCATTAATTGTTTATCTTTTCACTTAAGGTGGTGAGCCACCACATCGATGTAAATAATTGTAACAGTCCCTAAAGGCTGAATGGCAGCTGGGAGTAGGGCTGTGAGGCAGGTCACTTATTGAAATACAATGTAGCATTAGGGTTTAGGGAAGGCTTCTCACGTTGGAAGATGCATCTAAATGCAAATAGAAGCCCAGGAGAAAACAAGTCACAACTCATCCCTTTTTAAAAGAAGATGCTGCTCAGTGATTGATTAAGGCTAGCAGCTGCAGTCTGGTGAGAGAGTTGCTGGGAAGTGCAATGACGGAGAAAAGACATAAAGAACTACACCCACCCCTGTACCCCAGAATCAAAAATCACCTAGCCCTGTGCCTGGAACATAGTGACTCTTTAAAAAATATTTGCTCCTTTCCTCCTGGGCAATTCTAATTTCACCAAAGGGACATCTGTTGTCCAGGTGGTATTAACATAAAATTATGCACAGAATCCCCGGTGAGGCTCTAGAATCAGGGATTCTGACTTCATATTGAAACCTAGACCCTGGCTTGGGGTTCTTGAGGCTCTACGACAAAGAGTACAAAGGAGCTGGGTAACCAGCTGGCTGGTTCCTGCTGTTTGCGATGCACCTGCAGGATTGTGGGGCCGCCTTTGCCTTATGCTCTCCTGTGCACACACAGCTCCCTCTGCCTGAGTGCTCTCCACATCAGCCTGCACAGCTGCAAATCTTTCATGACATAATGCAAGGCCTCCTTCAGAGGGCTTTCTTGGACTTGACTTTCTTACCCCTAAGAGGTGTTTAGTGCCCTGCCTCATGGATGTATAATAACTCTCACATATGTATATGGAAGCACCCCATAAATTGGTACTGGTTTTCTTGTCTGTCTCCACCACTCCACTGTCAGATTCCTGGGGAAAAGGACTATTTTTTCTTTATTTCTATATCCCCTTCCACCGTATCCCTTTCTGTCTTCTCTACAGTCTTATCTGGTTCACCAAAAACACTCAATAAATGTGTATGGATGAATAAATTAATGCTAAAATGCATTGGAAACCTCTCTTGATTTACCCATAATCATCTGGAACTTTAGCTAAAAGCATCTAGACTGGCTTGTTACAAAAGCCCATCCGCTGGCTCATGATGGCCCAGGGCTCCCTAACCAGGAGGAAGTCCATTCAGATCAATTACAACTCGTCCTTCTAGCCTTTCCTCAGCACAGAAGGGTTGCCCTAAAAACATAAAACCTAATAAGACTTTTAATTAGAAACATAAGTTATTACATCCCATTTTGTACCCCTTCTTCTACTGTCCCTAGTTGTAACTGGCATTCAGAAGCAAGACTTCCTGCCATTGCCAGATCAGGTCACGCCTAGGAGCTACTTCATGTTGATGCTTTTCCGTCCTCATTTCCAGAGTAAATACTGATCTGGAGCTCCAGAACCTTCCATACCATCTTGACAACTAGTTGGTGAGGTTCTGGAAAGTCTGTATTTCTATAGGTTTGAATATTAATCAACTAAGTATGCTCCTGGCCACAAATAGATGGCCTTAGTTTATCTCAGGCTCCAAACACTCCAACAATTGCTTCTGCAGAGAAGCCATCTTTCCTTCCCTTCCCACAGACTTCTACATCTCTCTACTGTGTAGTGAGGCCGTTCTCTCCCATCAGATCTCCAACAGTTTCTGTTCACTTGGATCAGTGCCATGGGGTAGTTAGTTAAAGTGTCAGGCACCAGGATCACCAGGTCTATAGTGAATTTCCGCTCCACCACTCACCAGTTATGGGATCTTGGGCAATTGACTTAGCTTCTCTCATCTGTACAATGATGATAATAATAATACTTCTTTCAAAAATTAAATGTGTGGATTAAGGGTGATAATGTACATAAAGCACTTGGAACAATATTGTGTGTATGATAAACAGTTTTTATATACACAGTATGTTATCTTCATCACTACATTACAAACTAAAATTACAGTATAGAGTTACTATGTACAAAATAATTATATTATATACTACATATACAAAATTTAAAAATAAAATTATATGAAATGAAGTAGTATTATATATAAAATAAAAATTAAACAAGTTTGAGTAGTCTGAGGTACAACTATATAAACTACCAGCAGTGTGTGCTCTCAGAGACAGCTGTTCTCAGCCCTTTGGAATCATTTCAGGTATTTTGTGAGAAGTGAAAATGACTGGGCTACATTCCTGGGGAGTAATGGTTAATGTCTCATGGTTTTCTCCCCCCTGACACCTCCAGGGGGTGACATGGTGCTTCTTCCACCGGGAGCACTTCCCATCCCGAAGTCCCTCCTCCAGTTTGAATGTGTGGGTGACTTTGTACAGGCTGAGGGACCAAGACGCATAAAATAAAAATGCTTCTCTGCCTCTTAATTCTGTCTGGGGAGTCAATGCTTCCCACGGTAAAAGCTCTCACTGCTCTTGTCATCACAGTCCCTGCTGAGTGCCACCCTAAGTCACTGTTCCAGCCATGCACAACCTTGGGAAAAAGCTGGAGCTTGTTCCCAGCAAGGAGTCACCTACTGTCAGACAGCGCTAGGCTGAGCTGTCCCCTGCTTTAAAGAGGCCAACAGCAGTGGCCTCAACTTCTGGAAAATGATCAAAGGTTCTCATTTGCACTGAAACATTAGGGGCTGGAAAAAACTTGCTAGCTCTTTAGGGTCCTCAGCATCTGAATAACGTGTACATTTCTTTGGGAAGAGAAAGGCAGCTCAAGTTTTTTTTCAAACATCACTTTCAAAAGAACTGATGAATTGAATCAGTTTGTCCCCAGGTTGCAGCTGCTTTTAAAAATAGTCTAAGAATTTTCACTTCCCAAACTAAAAAGAACATGATCTTCAACACACGTTAGGGAAGGGGCAACCAGGGGCTCAGTTCAGCATGCCGGAGTGTCCAGGAGCCTCAGGGTCAGATGACAGTTGCACACTGGCTTCTGAGGCTTGAGTCCACAGGCCACACCCATTTAGGTGAGTTGTGTCTCAGGCAGAGGGAGAGACCTCTGAGGAGGGAGGACCACATGGCCCAGAGCGGAGCTGCCAGGGACCACTTGTTCAAGGCCTTAAGCCCAATGATTTCAATCATGTCTGGCAACGTTATTATCTTATGTCAGAGACTGTCTAATTGGTGCTGAATGAATATTTATTGAGCAATGGTTGTGCCCCAAGCCCTGAGCTTGTCCCTGGATGAGACAGACACAATGAAGCCTGGGTCTGTAGTGCTGTCACTTCATGGAGGGTCACTGATAAAAACGACCCAGGACACTGCTTCAAGGTCTCAGAGCAAACCTTTGATACTGTCACCGTGGCTGCTGCCATCAGGCTGACAGCCCCTTCAATTCCATTTTTCTATCTCCAGTCTAGAAATTAGAAAGAAAAGCACATGGGAAGGGATCAAGGTCACTCTATTAAAAAAAAAGGAGTATTTTAGTATTTTCCATAAAAGAGGAAATTGACAATTTGTCCTAAGAAAATATTCTAAGGCTAGTAAGAAACTGGGAGACACCTCAATTTCCACAGTGATAGAATTATGATTTCCTCAGTGGGGAAAAAGATCACCCTATAACAAGGTAAGGGGAAAAAAAGAGGGGAGAAATACAGCCCCAGCGAGAAATAAATCTAAGCAGGCAGATCAGCTTCCTCCCGTCACAGGGAGCAGGCAAGGAGGTGGTATTTTCCCACACGGCTGTACCCTTAACGTGGCTCACAGAACTCAGCTGAAAAGTTTGCCTTTGCCTTCACTCACACCCTCTCTGGATTCCTTTCCTGCCCCTAATTGCTTTATCTCCCTGCTCTCCCAGCACCAGTCATGCAAGCCTCCTGGCTGCCCAGGAGTAGCATCTGACCCTCTCCTGAGTGTCTCCTGTTTATGGCGAAATCGGATTGTTCCAGATAATGTGAGTAGCGTGGTTTCTGTACCCATAATCCAAACTCCCATTCCCATCCATCAAAGTCGACTCCCAACCAAACTCCCACTGGGCCCAGCTGCTGCTTTCAGCTGAGTCCAAACTGGAAAACATGAGATTGAATAAATCTACATTTTGGGCTCTTCTAGAAAGTCTGGTGGAAACTTTCAGGGGACATTTGGGGGCAAGGGAGTTTCTTTCCAGCAACACTAAAATTATGCCAGGCAAGGTGCTAGTATTTGAAGTGTTGGGTTTTGTTGTTGTTATGGAAAGACTGATTTGCTGTTGCCTCTGTGACAACTCCAAGTCAAGGAAAAATAGTTCCAACAGTGGGCAGCCGCCCAAATAAGAGTCCTTGACTGGCTATGGATAAACAGCAAACTTTAGTTCCAGAACTGTCTTTATCTGAGTTTGAAATGGTGCTGGGAGGGCTCACAGAGCGCCTCTGGCACCATGAGCCAGGCCAAAGGCACCTTTTTTGTGGTGAAAAAAAACTGTAGATTATAATGGCATTTATGAAAATAACAGCCTTTAGCTAATATTTTTATCAAGTGCCTACTACAGGTACTGTGCTAAGATCTCTACATGTGTTCCCTTACCATTTCCAAATTTCCTGAGGTAGGCAGTATTATCATCCCACGTAATAGATAAATTAACTGAGATCAGAGAGGTTAAGTTGTCTGCCCAAGGTCAAAGCTGATAACTGACACATCTGAAGTGCACGCTTTGAGCTCTCCCAGTGTGGCCTTCTAATTCTCTCCACTGTGATGTCTGATTACACAGAAACGTGAAGCTTGGCTGCCACCCAAAGAAAGGCCTTGTTCAGGTAGTGAGTTTTAGTTGGCAAAGGTGCTTCGTTCTGAACTGCTGACTGGGCATTGAGCTGATCTCATCTCCAGGTGCTGAAAGGCTGCACGACACTTCTAGTCTACAAAAGTCAACCTTTCCAACAAAGTAATGCTAGTTTAAAAACACAGGATTCCACTCTACTCCCACAGGACTAAACACACAAAATAAAAAAAGAGACATGTCTAAAGAAAATGTGTGTCCCAGACGTCCATCAGTATTCAGCTGTATGTGACTCTGCAGCACCCTTTGAGCTGTGAAGATCAGCTTCGTTCCCTCAAGAAGCCGTGAGGCCCAGAGTTTTAGCTGTAAAACCTTGCAGAAAACATAAAGGAGGTGAGAAACAAATCCATCTGTCTTGGATAAAGATTCCAAGTTAAAAGTCAATTTTTATGTCCTTAGAGAGCTTTACATCTGCTTTTTGGCATTCAAATATCTGGAACTTCTAATTAAACAAACTTATTCTATATTGGAATATTCATAAAAGCACAAAGGGGTGGAGAATGGGAAATGAAGAATATTCACCAGGTTTAAAGAAAACAAGCAACTTCTTAGATATGAGTGGGGATCCAAGCACATTTATTCTCCTACCCAAAACTTTTCCACCTGCAGCCCTGCACTATTTTGTTGATGGCCTTGTCCCCAAGGCCTCGAAGAGTTCTGGACACGAGCAGATGCACAGTGAGGATTTGTTAAATGAATGAATGAATGAGCACACAAATGGAGTGTGTGTTAGAGCAGCTGGGACACGTAGTTCTTGAGACCCGCGTGAGACTTCATTGGCCCGCGCAAATCTGTTACGTTTCACTCACTGATTTACGACGGCAGGAGAAAGTTTAGACAACCCAGCATTCACCAAAAAATTGAATTAAGCAGGTAAGCTGTGAGGATGTGATAATAATAATGGCCCCAGCTCTGTTTCTGCTTCTTGATATCCATACCCCCTGGTTGTGGCCACCATGCAGACTCCTGTTTTCAGCTATTAATGATCAAGGTGGTTTGTTTTCCAATGACATGTAATGGATAAAAAAGTGTTTCCCAAGTCACTGATCAAATAACCTGCAGTTTTGGTTAAAAACTATAAATTCCTACATTATTGTGGTTCCTCAAAAAATTAAACATAGAATTACAATATAATACAGTAACTCCACTTCCAGTCTAGACCCCCCAAAATTGAAAGCAGAGCCTTGAACAGATATTTGTACCCCAATATTCTCAGCATTATTCTCAATAGCCAAAAAGTAGAAACAACCAAATGTCTATTGACTGATATATACATACAATGGAACATATTCCACCTTAAAAAGGAATAAAAATCATATACGATACAACATGAACGAGTCTTGAAAACATGCTAAGTGAAACAATCCAGATACAAAAGGATGCATGTTATATGGTTCCATGGTTTCCTGTAGAGGGGCTACCTAGAATGATGAAATCCCTGGAGACAGGAAGTCACTGACAGGAAGTCAGTGACAGTGGTCACTGTTCTGGGGGAGGGGAGTGAAGAGCTATCGCTGAGGGGCACCCCGCTTCAGAAAGTTCTGCATGTGGACAGTCGTGCTGGCTGCACCACGGTACGGGTGAACTCAGTGCCAGAGAGGTGTACACTACAAAGTGATTAAAATGAAAACATTTATGTCTGTAATTTTACCACAATACAGAAAAAAATCTCCTATGAATGCAGAAACCACCCCTCAGACCTACTGCATCATGGTCTCGGGGGCAGCAGCAGGGTTTGAACCAGACAATCCCATCTCCCCAGTTGTTTTCCTGTGCAATTCAAAAGAACAAACTTACACACCAGATCAGAGTCAAAGTAAGTCTCTTTCTCTTTATGAACCAGGACAATTTCTGGAAAAGTCACAAGATGTTGGTTTTGTTTGAAGGATTAAGCTCAGTGTCTAAATCTCCTATTATGGAAAAGCACCAGATTTCAGATAAAACACAGGAGAAATCCCTTCCTCGCCTAGAGTCCAATGCTAGCAAAGCTGCCTGTCTTCCATTTGTTTAGGCATCAAGGGGAAATACCACACTGAATCCAAAAGGTGATTGTAACCTTTTTATTTTCCTACTATATTGGAACAAGAATAAATTGAATCACTCTCTGCAAAGAGCCAGCTGTGTGAGTTTACTTCCCTTTCACAGTCACTAGATCTAAGTCATAATGAAAAAATCTTTCATGAGAATGATTCTAAAATAATTTTCATTCCAGATATGAAAACACTGCTACACTTCTGTGAGAGACTAAGTGTTATTTATGCAAGAAAGAACTTCCAAACAGTATCCTCAGGTAGGTAATTCACATGACAGAAACTATTCCATATTCTGCAGTGTATAATTACAAAAGAGTTTCATCTTCAAACATTTCACGCATATTAGTCACAGAACTTTTAATGCCTCTGGATTTTTGATGGATTGTTCAATGATGGTTCAAAGTCTCTGGAGAATTTTAAAACTCTAAACTTTAAAAATTTAAGTTTATCTAATAGTGAGAAAAAAACCAATATGCAAGTGGTATGTAAAGAAAACTAGCTTTTCTTTTCCTGTGAATAATGCCACTCATTCTGTTCAGCACAAAACACAATTCATCTTCTTGTTCAGAGTCCTTGCAGATCATCATTGGATCTGAAATAAGACTACGCTTTGTTTAATTATAATATGTAATTGTCCTAAACATTTTTCCTTGAAAATATCATTTACGGAGTGCTTCAGGTAAAACACAAAGGAGATCCCTTATTATACCTATGTTAGATACAACCCAAAATTGTTAGTTTCAAATGTAATCTGTATTTATAGGTATCTAATTCTATTTCTTTAGTACAAAACAAAAGATAGGATCTTGACATGACACCCACCAGAGCATTGAATGAGTAGTAATTTAGTCATCTGGATCCTATTTACGGGATCAACTAATAAGTCCTAGAAAGGCTTCAGTGCATACGGCAGGGTTTTCTCTATTAAAGCACTGATTGGTTGGAAACTTTTGTTACAAAATTTTCAGGTCATCTTGAACCCAAGCCACCTAATCTGTTGCTACCGTGCTCCATGCAAAACTCCTCCCTCTAGGCGCATTGCAACCTCGTCGTGTTCCTTCATGTCCTGAACCTCTGCTCACAACGGTCTCCTCCTGAGTATTCTACCCTTTCTTGAGACAGGGAATTATTGTTTGCACAAAACCATACACTGCGTATCTCCTACATGTGAGAACTAACCCTTTAACACTTAATTTATTCCCAAGTTCCTATTTATTTACAGGTTTCTTTTTCTTGTTGTTTCAAATTCATCCATTGTGAAACAAACAAAAAAATAGCTTTGGTTTGTAATTTGCACTTCTTTGCAGGCCCGCACCTTTTCCCACTCTGCTTTATCTGTGAGTGTGACAGCCTGTCAACCTGGGGCTCAGGTGACATTCCTGAAACTGACCCTTTGGGAACCCTTCTTGTTAAAATATAACACATCCTGGTACAAAGCCTGGAAAGATTCCTGTCATGCATTAAAATGCCGCTTTCTTTCCCATCATCTCTGACCATCTCACTTGCTGGAATATTGGAATATGATTTCCACCTCACACCTTGGCAGGATCTTTTCTCACTTGGGGTTCTATGGAGACACTAACACTGGAAAAATATTAAAAACTTTTAAAAAGCACTTTCTGCCTATATTTCTCAGAGCAATTTCCTGACAATGCTACCCTGGTTCCAATTGTACATGCTAAAAGAAGTTCCACAGTCATTTTTACAAATTTAAGCCTTCTGGCCTCAACTTTGCAAATATGTGCTATCATGAGGATTCCAAATGCATCTGCAGAATGATCAAAATCTTGTTTCAAACCTGAAGCAATAGTCTTCCATATCTGTGCGTCACCGAGCCTTGCTTTTCCTTCCATGTCACTGAGTATTATTGTAACTGTGGGCAGGGTAGGATTTCAACCACCAAAAAATCCAACAATATAAGTTGGAGATTTGCACATTCATTAGATCATGAGTGTTTCTGAGGGCAAGAGCTGCCGCCTGAAAACTGTGTGCAGTGCCTAGTGCTGAGCAGACACAAACACCCACGCCCAGTGAGGGATAAGCCGTAATCACTGTCTACACACTCTGACACAAAGGAGTCCTGTAGTGTAGGAGAGGCTACCCGCTATGGGGAACACCCTTTGGCCTCGCTCGGGCTTAGAAGAGAAGCCTGGTTGTGACAGGAGGTGGCTGTGCAACTGCGTGCAAGTTGCTTCACCTCTCCAATTCTCAGTCTCATCTGCAGATGGGGTGGGGGTCAGCATGTCCGCCACCTTTACAACAAGGACATGTTTGTGGAAACTCTTTGTAAATGATAAAGGCGCCTACAGCTCTGCAACATGATTGGACCACATTCATTAAGAGCAGAGTTTTCAAAGACAGTGGAACCTAGTGGTCTCTCTCTTCTATTTATCCATTCATTTAATACATACCTACTCTGCTCCTCCCGGGCTCGCTGCTATTTGCTGAGAATGAAATGGTGAACCAAAAGAAACATGGACCCTTCCCTCACGGAGCCCACAGGCTCACTGACACAGACCTGATATAAATGTCAAATAGAGATGGTGGCAAGCACCATACACAGGAATTTAACTCAAGAGAGAGAGAGCATAGAACAGAAGTGGGGAGAAGAAAAAATTAGTAATTTGAAATGTGCAGGTAATTTGGCCATCAGTAAGAATGTGGCCCAAATAAGTCTGGGGAAGTGCCTCTGAATCTACTCTTTCCTCACTTCATTCCAGTTTCCCTGCCTCTCAATATCGTGTTCAATTAAATACAATTCCTAGTATTTAAAGGTATTAGATTTTATGTGACAAGACCTAAATGCGAACTGACTTCTTAATCTGGGGCTCACTCGGGGAGACCATGATCCACACCAATGGCAGGTGACTTACAAATTGGTGGGTAATTCTGACCACATGTATTTTTCCCCAAGGCTGTCTTCACAACCAATCTCAGTTACGAGGCGAACTAAACGGTTTGAAGTTTGAGCAGGGGTAGACAGGAAATAAGTCTTCTTAGGCTTCTGGTCTAGTTTACAGGGGCCAAGAACACCTTTCTAATAATCTCTTCTGGAGTTTGCGCTGTAAGTCTAGCAAAAAAGAAAGTGGGACTTTCCTGCTTTTGGCTGATGATTGTCCTGTGAGTGTTTTTCCTCTTGACATCGCTGTGGTCTGGGGCACAGTGAGGACAGATGCCCGAATCCTCTCCCATTGGTGGCCCATCAGTAGCATCTCAGTGTCACCCCAATCTCTAAAATTTAACGTACAAGTTACCCAACGTGGAGGCTCTAAGAGAGTGCTCATGGTTTTTCACACCTGTCATTCACATTCTTTTTCTCTTTCATGAAAATGAGGCTTCCGTGGAGGTGTACAGCTCGTTCCCCAGGAGGCTACAGTGCAAGTGGCTCTGAGCCACTTTGGGAAACCTGTCACTGACCCTAGGTCACATCTTTCTGAATTCAGTAGTGAGTGGTTTAGTCACAGAGAAATCCTCACCTTACAGAGTAAAACAAAGTCATTTTGGAAAGAGAGCCAATGACCAAATTAATTCTTTTATGGAGCTGCCTGATTTGATTAAGTTGTTGTGCTACATTTTAAAACTCATTAACAAGAGCTATCAAGCCATTTTGCAAGTGATTTTTTTCTCGTGTTTTTACATTTCCTGTCCTAGAAGGCTTTGGTGTCAATCAAAATAGATGACAATGCTAAATTGCTGGCTTTATAACATAATTCAGCATTGGGTGAATTCAGCTGTCTCTGTGAAATATTACCTTGCAAGAGTGGCTGATTTGTCTGTTGCCTTCTCTGATAAGAAAAATGTATTTATAATGACATTGTGGTTGCATGTATATTTTATAGTGTATATTATTTTTATAATGAATTTGTTTAATGTTAAAGAAGTTCCCTTCCATATTTGACAAAAAGGGGAAAACTTTAAAAACACGTTCTTTCTCTCCTTTCAGCCAAAGCTTCCCCAGATTCCATGTCAGGGAGCTACAGCGGAGGGAAATTCACAACTGAGAAAAGAAGGAATGTGGCTTTGCTGGAAGAGCGGACTGAAAGAAAGAGGAGACAGGTGGGTAAACGCACACGAAGGAGGTGAACAAGGGGCACGTTCCAGGGCTGAACGCCGAGCACAGCTCAGCAGAGAATGAACTGCTTAGATGCAAGGTGTAGAGCCCGGCAAAGTCAGGCTTTGCAAATTTCTCCAACAATAACCATTTCCTCAAAAAGAAATCTCAGAGATTTGCCATTATAGGGGAAGTTATTATTTCCAGTAATACAAGGCAATTATAAATAGTAATTAAATTATCATGTGTCCAAAGGATAGTGCAGCAATATTCCTTATTTATCCCAAAATTCATTAGAGAAAGCTTCAGTGAAACATAAGAGACATGGTACTGTTTAATGAGTACTAAGGATGCTCAATCAATTAAGTTAATAAAATGTTCATTAATTTAATAAACATTGATTCAGCCCTTGCTATTTTCCAAATTTCGCATGAAGGAAAACTGCAATCTACCCAGACCTTTGAGGTTTTAGAAGTAGCTGAGTAAACATAAATGTAAAAATGTAATTACTGTGCAGTGCTGACAGACAGAGGAAGGAACAACTAAAACTAGAGAGTTCACAAAGGCATCGAGGCAGGGGTGATACTGAGGTGTTTGTTAAGGTATGAGGTGGAATTACCCAGAAAGGGAGAAGGCTGCATGGCACACAGAACACCTTTTAGAGAACTGTGAAAGCTGAGGTTCCGAATTTCAAATGAGTGGATGGGTAAGGAGGGAAAGATGAGGCTAGAAAAGCACATTGATTTCCATGCTCAGGATTTGGGATTCTATGCTACGAATGAGTGGCGGCAAATTGTTGGGTAGCCCAGGGGTCATTGGGTAACTAGGGAGCACATGCCTTGCCTAAAAGCATACAAATTCAAATGTAAAGTACACAGTTGGACAAACACCTAGGAACCATTTGTGGCCCCAGCAAATGAGGGAAAGCTTAGTGTCAGCCTTTCTGTTATTATTTAAGAAAGGGTAATGACAGCAGAATCCTACTTTGGAAAGGTAATTGGCTGTAGTGAAGGGAAAGGATTGGCAGGGGGGAACATTTGGAGGCCTGAGGAACTTTCAGGAGGCTCTTCAGTTCTCTAGAAAAAGGATAATCAGGATCTATGCCTCGGTAGCAGCAGAGATGGAGGAGGAGAGAGAGTTAGAAGGTAGAGTTGGAAGACTCAGAGTCATTCATTTACTCAAAAAGTATTCATTTCAATGCCAGACACTTGGGAGATAGTACGAGGACAGAAAGGCATGGGGTATATGTTTTCACTATAGACTTATGACCAACTGGGTGTGGAAAGCAAAGGAGAGGGTACTGAAGATTGCTTTTGAGATGTGCTTTTGGGAAATTAACCCTTATGTAGACTATAGAAATACCTGATTTCTTCCTCATTATAGGAAGCACTGATAGAAACCTTTGAGTATTTCCCTAACAAAAGGAATTCCTTCCATAATTTGTCTCTTTGTTAGAAAACAAAAATTAAGGAAGCCATGAAATGTTGGGTAAGTCTAAGAATTCAGGAACAGGCACCAGTGTGTGCTGGGGGAGGGACCTAAGACAATGAGTTACATTTTCAGCACATAAATTTAAAATGCCTGTAAAGCCCCCAAGTGAACGTGTCCAGTAGGCAGCTAGCTCTGTGAGCTGGGAGCTCAGGAGAAGAGCTGAGCTGGAGAGATAGTTTGGAGTGTCATCAGAGAAGGTGTGGAAACAACATCAAAGAATGGAACAAACCTACTCAAGATAAAGAGTAAAACTAGCAGAGAAGAAGGCTGAGGTAGAAACCCAGGGATTAAAATTAGGCTGGGAAGAAAAGAAGCATTTATGGAAAATGAATGAGAAGCAGTGAGTGGATCAGGGTGAAATGGCAATAAAAACTCAGTGAGTTTCAGATAATGCTTAGTGGGTGTGTGTTTAAACAATTCTATGCTCTAGCTTTTAAATCTAGATATTTGTTCATTTGCACAAAATGATGCATATGTATTGAGCCCTAAAATTCACCTTTTAATTGACATGTAACCTGAGGTGTATGTTATTTTTAGAATAATCTTGTATTTTCTTTCTGTAAGCCAGGAATCTTTCAACATGTTTGCTATGGAATAAAGTCCCTTTGAATTTTGTTTAGTCAATTGGTGTATCCACAGAGCACTGCTGATCTTGTGTCTGCTCCTCCAGGTCCACTCTCTACTCTCCTCCCCTCTGCTCTGGGTGGCTGATCGTTATGAACTGCTCAATGGGCTGATTTTGCCCTCTGGCTTTTAACTGAGCTTGGCCAAATGAGAGGCTCTGTAGGATCTTGATAGTGAGAGGAGGGAGGTTGGGATTTTATCCTCCATATGCGGTCTACACCCCTCTAATGAGGGCCAGAGTTCTTTCAGGAAGCTGTCTCTACACAATACTATCTATGGGTTCCTGAATCACCCCTGTTCTTGGCCCTGTGATACCTAGAGAAGGTCCAAGGCTTTCTGCCATTTGCAGACCCCAAGATGCTATGCTACTGCTTGATTGCTTTCTTCAGTCCCTGGTTGAGGGTTCATAGTCCCACAGAATTGCTTGGTAGTTCCTTTTTTAAATTCCCAAATCATCCAGTTTAGTGTGCTCTCTGGTTTGCTGCCAGGAGCAGGACAGTTTATAAAACAATTTGTCAATTGTCACTGATCCCTTTTTCCATTGGCTCCTAGTGTAAACCAGGAGTGCATCTGAGAAGATTAGGCAGGTGAGGAAGCAGGAATAAATCTGTGAAGGCACACATTGCCTAACTTTTAGAGTCTGGCTATCTGCACGTAGCCTTAGAACTAGTACTAAGATTATTCCTTTGGGGCATTTCTACTCAGCCATTTTGAAATGAGCAACAGAGGCAGCAGAATGCTGATAAGGTCCTCATTTCACTCCAGCAGAATGGACAGGCTGGGGCACATGCAACCTCATGTGTCTGGATTGTCAGGTAACTGCTATTTGAGCTCATGCTCAGAACCATCATTTCTGCGGTGAAATTTCATAAATCAGGTTGCCATGTGATAAACAATGCCCACGGTTGCACAGACGTTCTTGTACTATTTTTGGCTACTATACAAAGAAACTAAGGTGGGTGAAAAAAGAATCTGCAAGTATATAAAAGAATATTCTTCTGGTAGGGATGGGGTAGAAACTCGCAGCTCATATGTATGGCTGTGTAATGCAGTCTCACACCTTCTCTATCTGGAAGCCACCCTAAACCAACTGAAGAATGGAAAAGCAAAAACACAGACTGAGTTTTCATTAAAACTTCAAGACAAATTTTAATTATATTTTTAATAGTTTCTAAAAACAACTGAGCTCTCCCAAAAGGAAGTAGAGATGCTGAGGGAAAAGTCTTATGATTTCAGTGGTAGGAGCCCAGCCTTAACAGATCTCAGGAAATACCACAAAAAAAGTCACTTCTGGAAATGGCAAGGTGTGCCTTTCAGAGGCAGAATCTGGCCTCTTTGCTGGCAAAAGTGTGTTCAGAGACAGGTCACTTTCCACCCCCAACTGAACCATGGGGAGTTTAATGAGAAAGAGGAAGCGAGGCCAATGAAAATTCAGATGGAGGGGGCACATTTTTAGGAGGCACTGTGTCTCTGTGGAAGCTCTGAAAAGGAGAGAACCTTCGCATTGTGAAGCTGTGCTAGATGGGAATGCTAACCTGGCCCTGCCTCAAGAGACCTCTTAATAAAATGCATGGTCTAGAAAAGCAAAACAATGAACTGATGTACTGAAATGAATTTAATGATGAATAATTAAAAAGAAATGAACACATCATTAATACAAAGGTACTCTAAGACAAAAACAGAAAGGAGCAAATTTTTTGAACAAAGTGCATTCTTTTATAAAATATTACCAAGATAACTGGCGTAGCTCAGTGGATTGAGTGTGGGCTGTGAACCAAAGCATCGCAGGTTCGATTCCCAGTGAGGACACTTGCCTGGTTTGCAGGCCACAGCCCCCAGCAACCGCACATTGATGTTTCTCTCTCTCTCTTTCTCTCTCCCTTCCCTCTCTAAAAATAAATAAATAAAATCTTAAAAAAATCTTTAAAAAAATAAAAAAATATTACCAAGATAAAAATTTTGAATGAATGTTTTGCTATGAATTTGAAAAAATTCCAAAATGAAGTGATTACCTGGTTGAAAGAAGATAAATAATAACACAGAAATGGAAGAATTCAGGGGGAATATGTAGACTAGTAGTAGGAAATAAGATACAAACAGGCAGAACTTAGGAAAGCTGTATAAGAAAAAATAGAAAGATTGAAGAAATTAAAGTGAAAACAGAGCACAAGAGTGAAGAGCTACTATGGAAAACACAGCAGACTCATGGAGGATCAGTAAGTTAATGCAATGGAATAGAAATAAACAAAGATCCAGACTGACCAATGAGACATAACCCAGTAGAGTTACTGGGCTTAAAATAATCTTTTGGGCAGACAAGTGAAAAGATCAAGCCAATTTTGTACAAAGAAAAAATCAAGCTAGCCTCATATTTTTTACAACATTGAATATCAGGAACAAAATCTACAATATTCTCAAGGAAAGAAAGTTTAAGATTAGGGTTGTTTGTACATTCAAACTCTTCAAGTACAAAGGCTACAAACCATAACTTTAAGATGAGACAGCTAGAGAAATATAATTTTTCTGATCCCTTTTTTTGAATATATATAAAACATTTTCTTTATCTATTCACTAACTCATGGACACAGGATGATTCTATGTCTTGGCCATTGTAGATAATGCTGCAATAAACATGGAATGCAGGTATCTCTTTGAGATATTGATTTCATTACCTTTGGAAATATACCTAGAAGTGGGATTGCTGGTAATTCTATTCATAATTTTCTGAGGAACATCCATACTGTTTTCTACAGTGGCTGTATCAATTTATATCCCCACCAACAGCATACAAAGGTTGCATTTTCACCAACACTTGTCTCTGATAATAGCCATTCTAACAGGTGTGAGGTGATATCTCATTGTAGTTTTGATTTGCATTTCCTTGGTGATTAAATGAGAACAACTCTTCACACACCTATCAGCCATTTGTATATTTTCTTTTGAGAAATATCTATTTAGGCCCTTTGCCCATTTTTTAATGCATTATTTGTAGTTGTTGTTTTTGCTATTGAATTGTTTGAGTTCCACATCTATTTTGAAAATCAACCCCCTATCAGATGTATGGTTTACAAATATTTTCTCTCATTCTTTAGGTTGTTTTTTCCACTCTGTTGGTTGTTTTCTCTGCCATTTCAGAAGATTTTTAGTTTGATGGAATCACATTTATCTATTTCTGTTTTTGTCATCTATATTTTTGGGGTCATATCCAAAAAATAACTGTCCAGATGAACATCAAAAAGATTTTTTCCTATGTTTTCTTCTAGTTGTTTTACAATTTGGGGTCTTACACTTAATCCTTTAATGAACAAAGATATTTAAAAAATACTATCAAATAGTGATAAAGTACAGTGATATTAACACTTTCAAACCTAGACAAAGAAAAAAATCTCCAATTTATTTTTATGAAATCAGCATACCAAATGTTGAAGAAGAAAAACATGGAAAAATTACAGACTTTTCACTTCTGAATAGTGATGTAAAAATCTTAAATAAATTATTAGCAATTAATTAAAAAGAAAACCTTTTCATAAACTAATATAGACATATAAAAACACTACTTGAAATATAAATAGAAAGTTCCATAAACTATTATGAAGCATATTCCTATGCAAATACTACCTAAGTCAACAACTCGAACATCCCCAGCACCTTAGGAGCCCCTTGGGTAACTTTGTCCAATCATCCCTCTCTCTTCTTTAGAGGTAACTATTATCCTTACTTTTATGGTAATAATTCATTTTTCTCTATATGTTTATCGCCTAAGTGTGCATTCCTAAACACTATAGTTTAGTTTTGCCCACGTTTGAACATTATGTAAATAAAATCATGCAATATATTCTTTTGTGTCTGGCTCTTTTGAGGGGTGAGGGACACAATATTATGTTTGTGAGATTTATTTACCTTGCACATAGTTTTGTAATGTTTAACTTTCATTTCTGTGTATTTCATTCATGAATGTACCCCAATTTGTCTATTACTCTGTTAACAAACTTGTACATTATTTCCAATTTTTGAATGTAATAAATAATGTTGCTCTAAACTTTCTTGCCCTGCAGAATAAAAAATCATGATGACCAATTGAAATTTATCTGAGGAATGCAAAGTTGGTTCAATACTGGGAAGTACATAGATCTAATTATCATTTTAGTGAGTCAAAAGGGAAAATAATATGAAAATCTCCATAGATACAGAAAAAATATTTGAGGGATACATTCTTGATAAACAGTCAACAAAACAGTAATCTCAATGGTTAGTTGGTTACCAGGAGATAGTGTATCTATCTCTGTCCCACAGTCAACGCCATTTTTAATAAACACTGGAAATATCCTTATAAGCAAAGGACAGCAAGTATTAACATTATCATTTAATGGTGTACAGACTTACAATGCCATAAAATTATAATGAGAGAAAATGAGAGGCATAAAACTGGAAAGGAGAAGAAATAATAAGATTTTATATTTAAAAAACTATACTAGCAATAAAGAAATGCAGTAATATATCAGCTTATAAAACGAATACACAGAAATCGATAGCCTTCACATAAGACTCCATTTATAACAGCAACAAAACTAATAAAATACCTATAAATAAATTTACCAAGAAAATGTGCAGACTTCTATTAGGGGAAAAAAACTCTAAAACAGGCATAAAGAATATAAAATAAGTCTTCAACAAATGAAAAGGCATACTACATGCCTTTTAAAAAAACAAATAAAACAACTAATAAAATCAAAATCATAAAAATATTAATCTTCCCTAATTTATAAATTTACTAAAAACACCAACATGTTTTTCCCTGTAATCAGATAAACTGATTTTTAATTTTATAAACTAGAACCATCAAAAAACAAATAAGACAGGGGAACTAGCCTTTTTAGAAATTAAAATGTCGCGGGCCCTGGCTGGGTACTCAGGTGGCTAGAGTGTGGTCGTGATGCTCCAAGGTTGTGGTTTTGTCTCCTGCCAGGGCGCGTGCAAGGAGCAACCAATGAGTGCATAGATAGATGGAGCAACAAGTCTCTCTCTCTCTCTCTCTCTCTTTCAAATCACTAAATACAATTTTTAAACAAGAAATTAAAATATTGTAGAAAGTTTCAGTAGTTAGCAGCCTGGTTCTGCTGCATAAAAAAGCAAATGAATAAATCCAAGCAACACAACAAAACACTACAGGAAATTACAGCCCAGTCTCACTCCTGAGCACAGCTGTAAAAATCCTGAATAAAATATTAATAAACTTGATCTAGTAAGACACATACACACACACACACACACACATGCACGCACCTACCTCTCATCATCAACTGGGGTTTATTTAGGAATAAAAAAGTTTGGTTAAACATTTCAAAGATTAATTAATATGCTTTACCTTATTAGCAGCATAAAAAAGAAAAATTAATGTTACGTTCATCTCAGTAGGTCAACATTCATCCACGTTCCAAACACTTAGCAAATTAGATATAGGAGAGGAGGTATTTAACCTGATAAATGCTATCATGGAAACAAAACAAAACAATAATGCTCAACAAACCTCTTACCTAATAATAATTTGCTGAACCCTTTCTGAAATTGAAATGAGACAAGAGTGGCTGCTATTACCATTTTAATTTAACACTGTATTGGAAGTCCTAACCAGTGCACTAAAGAAAAAACAAGAAATAAAAGGAGTCTTTTGTGAGGTGGGTTATGGACTTATGGGGTAACCATTTCCTAAGGTATATAAATGTTTAATCATTATGTTTTACATCAGAAACTAATATAATATTGTATGTCAACTATAAATAAAAAGAATTTTTAAAGTAGTTTTGGAAGGACACAAAATTTTCTTTGTTTACAGATGATACAATTGTTTACTCAGCAAATCCTAAAGAATTCAGAGATTATTAGAATGAAATGAACAAATTTTACCTATATGCAATACATGATTTTCAAAGATAGTGTGGAGTGAAAGCCACACTCAAAGCAAAACTTACTGTGTTACTCCATTTATATAATGTTCAATACACTGACAAAATTAAATTATATAATTTAGTGACATAAACATAGGTGATTATATTATAAATAAAAACAAGGACACAATTATGGTAAGTCGGAAAAGCTACCTCTGAGGGGGAACTTCTGGGTCATGGGAGAGAAAGGCATGCAATATGAGGTTGGAGTGGGGCCACTAAGAATTGTGGGTTTTGGCCTTGACTGATGTGGCTCAGCAGATTGAGCACCAGTCTGTGAACCAAAGGGTCACCAGTTTGATTCCTAGTCTAGGGCACATGCCTGGGTTGCTGGACAGGTCCCCAGTAGGGGGTGCACCAGAGGCAACTACACATTGATGTTTCTCTCCTCTTTCTCCCTCCCTTCCCCTCTCTGAAAATAAATAAATAAAATCTTTACAAAAAGAATTATGGGTTTTATCCTAATGGTGATGGATTTATTGAACAGTTTTGTGCTTGAAAATACTATTGATCTGGCATTTTTCAAGATGACAACTAAACATTTGTGGTTTGTGGGAGAACAGAATTAGAAGCAGAAAAAGAAACCAGTTAGGAGGTGACTGCTGTAGTTCAGCTAAGTAATGTTGGTGGCTCAGATTATGGGATTGTATCAGTTTTCTATTGCTGCTATAACAAATTACCACAAACTGGGGAGTGTAATGCAACAATTTATTTTACACTTTGTAGGCCAGAAGTCTGACACGGGTATCACCGGGCTAACGTTGAGGAGTTAGCAGAGTGATGTGTTCCCTTTTGGATCCTCCAGAAAGAATCCATTTCCTTGACTTTTCCAGCTTCTAGAAACTACATACATTCTTTGGATCATGGCCCCTGAAGTCCATCTTCAGAAACAGCAATGTTGCATCTCTCTCACCCCTCATAATCACATCTGCCTTTGATTCTGACTTCAGCTGGGAAAGATTGTCCTCTTTTAATAACTCATTTCATTAGATTGAGTTCATCTGGACAACAAAGGATAATTGCCCCATCTGAAGGTCTCTAACCTTAATCACATCTGCAAAGTCCCTTAGGGTGAGGAATTCTAAGGCAACATATTCACAAGTTCTGGAGAGTAGAATAGCTGTTAGGACCTATTAGGACACCATTGCAGGCTTTTAAAAAAATCCTCACCTAAGGATGTGCTTATTGATTTCAGAGAGAGGGGAAGGGAGGAAGAGAGAGAGGGAAAGAAGCATCAATGTGCAAAAGAAGCAGAAGCTGAAAGAAGCATCAATCCAGGCAATCAGTTGCCTCTTGTATGCACCTGACAGGGAATGAACACACAACCCAGGAATGTGCCCTGACTGGGAATCAAATCCGTGACCTTTCATTTTATGGGATGACACTCCAACCAACTGAGTCACATGAGCCAGTGCTTTGCGGGCTGTTATTCTGCCTACCACAGAGGTGAATGCGAAAATGGAGAGAAAGGGACATACAGGACTCATCTGCCTTTGAGAAGCAGTCCCAATGCTTCTGGTAGCCTCTGTGTAGCCACTAAATTAGATCCCTAACCCACTCTTCTACATGCTAATCATCTAACCCAGGCATCAATAATTAAGACACCCCACTCTTCAGTTCACCTGTCCTGAGTTTGTTCTTTAGCCCCCATCTTGCTTAGTCTTACTTATTATCTTTTCTCAAGGTCAAAAACATAGGCAGAATTGTATCTGCTCTAGTAGAAATGGCTGTAAACGCACAGCAATCAATTAACCAGTGCACTCACTGTGTGATCTTAGCCTATTATTAATCAAGCATTGGCTGGTCATGTTCAATTTGATTTATCTTCTAGCTGGAAAAAAGTACATGGCTACTTGAGTCTTTAGCCACATTCTTTAATGTGATAAGTAATTAGATGAGTCTAGCTAATGGGCAATATTGCTCTACTGTCTTAGTCTTCACCTTAGTCCCCCACTAACTCTATTTATTCTCATTTTATCAACTCCCTTCTCTATTCTCACCAGGTCTTCTAAAAATGTTCCTAATAATCCTATGCACATATTTTCCACAAGATAGAAGAACTATGTTTCAAGAACTGTATTTGGAGAAGCCAATTCCATCTGTATAACCGTGCGAAGCATAACATGAACAACTCCATAAAAAAGTCAACGTTCGACTATTCTCTACAAAAGTTCTTGGTAAACAGTAAGAGATTATAAATATCCCTTCACTTTTTGAGTCAACAAAATGCGCTAATGAGTGAAAAACAACAGCCATACTTCTGTTTCTTTTAGACTAAGAGAGGCTGATTAAAATGCAGCGTTAATATAATACGTAGTATTTGGGTTTAAAAGATCAAACTACCAACATTTCTGTGTTATACCCTTTATTTTTTATATTTTCCATAAAACAAATGTGCATGCATGCATGTGTGTGTGTGTGAAAGAGAGAGAAAATTCAAATTCATTTACAGATATAAGAATATTTCATCCTTAAATATCAGTTTCAATACTCAACATTACCATATGCCTGTAGGTGGTTTAGTTGCTACTGATAAAAAAAACACTTCATAAATTTGTTTAGAATTTCCTGGACCTGCATTGCATAATCAGGTCTTTGTTAAAATGAAAGTTAAGAGACATCAGCTCCTATAGCAGTGATTGAGCTTTGGATCTATAACTGCATCTCAAGTCCTCTTGGCTTTCCATTATAAGTCTAAATTTTCTGTGAGCTGCTTGACATTTGATCAGGGGTCATCCAAGCTGCCCTTCCCAGGGTCTTCACTATGTCTTCAAACTCTTTCCAACAGTGATGTGACTGGAAATGAACAGTGTGCTTTCAGACAGAACCAGCAAGTAGCTCTGAATTTTTTATCCTGTTTCCTTCAACCGTCTTCCTCAACTTTCTCTCTTTGTTATCCCATCTGTTTCTCAGACTATGTATGTGTTTGTTTCAGCATCATTTTCAGAGGTTATAATGATATTTTTTAATTGGCTGACTGTCTATCTGATTAAATGGTTGTTCAATACTGTACTTGTTTCATTTTGGACAGTAAGCCTGCACCACTTGCTTTACATTAATCAATTCACTCAGGCATCCAGCAAAAATTTTATTCAGCACTTCACATGTATCAGATTTATTCTAGGCACATGGGCTTCAGTGGTGGCAAGAATCAAGTCTGTTCCTGTGTTTATGGAGGTTATCATCTGGAGGAGGAGAACACCGCTAGAGAAATGACCTTGCAGAAAACGTACAATTATAATTACTCTGGAAGTACAAGTTACTGTGAAAATGTGTGATGGCAAATTCAAGGAAGACTTTTCTGAAGAAGTGATATTTGGCCTGAGATCTGAAAGATGTACAAGTATTGACTAAGGGAAGAGCCATGACAGGTACATTCAAGGGAGCAGACACGGCCAGGGAGAAGGAACAGACTCAAATGAGGCCAATGAGGTTGGTGCACAGAGAGCAAGGAATTTAGAATGACAGATCATGCTGGGGAAGCAGGCATGGGGCAGACAATGTATGATCTTATGGGCCCAATGAATTTGTTTTTTACCCCAAAACAAGAAAAGCTAATGAAGGGCTTATTCGAGGGAGGATGACATAATTCAATTATCATGTCTCTCTCTTCCTTCCTTTCTCCCTCCCTCCCTTCCTTTCTCCCTCCCTTCCTCCCTTCCTTCCTTCCTTCCTCTTTCTTTCTTTCTTTCTTTCTTTCTTTCTTTCTTTCTTTCTTTCTTTCTTTCTTTCTTTCTTTCTTTCTTTCTTTCTCCTTCTTTCCTTCCTATTTATTTATTTACACCCCAGGGATATGTGTGTACTATGAATAACAATTGTAAACAGGATACAGAACTTTAAGAAGGTCTAATGACCTTCTGAATCTTCAATACAGAGATTCTTAATTGAATTCATAATTTTGTCCCTCCAAAAGTGCTTCATGGGCATAACCCAGGCAGCTGCTTGAGTGGCTATTGTTGGATATACCCATATAATATATACTTAAAAGGACAGAATTGATGGCCTTCCTTTCACTACTTGAGCAAAATGAAGAAGGCTTTGCATGTTACAGAGTCAGCCTCAGAGATGTTGCTTAGCACACAAGTGCTCCTGTATTCATCTCTGTTTAGGTGCCTTTCTTTTAAATCTCCAAAGAAAAAAGAAGCTGCTTTTGATGCAACACCTCTTATGATCTCAAGGTAGAGGCTTTCAAAGGCAACAGAATAGTCCCTGAGAACTACTTTGGGCAAGGCTAAAGCAGGGTCCCTGGGAGAGGAGGAAGGAGTAGTTGCTTACGAGAAAATTAGGTCTTAATGAAGAATCCACGACCCAAACCAGTGATGGAGAATGTGACAACCCATAAAGCTGAGAAATCTGATAAGAAGCCAACTTTGAAGGGCAGTCAGTCCTAAAAAAAAACTCAGCAGAAATGAGAGCCTTAAGTGCCAAGAGGCTGGGACTCAACTTTTGTAAGAAATGTAAAAGCAAGCCCACCCCACCCCTGTCTACTTTGTGCTTCAAAAAGCATCAACCACATTTGGACAAGGCCCTTGCTTGCCCCTCATATCTCTAAGCATCTGTCCATTTCTAAGCAAACTAGGCCATGGTCCCTTATGTTCTACTGTGCCTGTAGGCCAGAACAGAAGGGATAGATGAACAAGCCAAAAAGCAAGGGATACTTACAGAATTAAAGAGTTAAATGTAAGAAACAAACCACAAGAAAGAGAAAAATATAAATATTATTATGCTGCCATGATAGATTGAAAAATGCACAATCTATAACTGTATTTATATTAAAAACGCTAAGAAAATGTGCAGGTTTTAGGTTTCTAGACATTAACTAGATTAGGATCTCTTCACCTGTATCTTCCAAAACCTCTATAGAGATCTACAAGGTGAGCAAATAAAACCACCTACAGCCACTGAGTGCAGTATAACTAGGAGACGGAGAATGCCACAAATCGCAAATTATACAGAGGAAGGAAAATGCAAATCTGGAACCTGCAGAGCCAGCCCTGAGGGCCCTGCTGGGGCTGAGAGTCAGGTGGAGAAAGTGTGGAAGGGAGAGAGGCAGCAGGGTCCAGAAGGGGCAGAGCACAGGTAGAATCGTTCCCAGTAAGAAGAATGCTCTGAGAGGGTAAACACTGACAAAGGTCTTTAACCTGCTGGACCAGAACTCCACTACCAGGAAACTACAAGGGAAGGTTTGAAAGTTCATAGGTCCAGAGATGCAAGTCTTGGAAAGGTGGCTTTTTTTTTTTGAAGAGGGGAAGTATCCTTGGAACCCAGGTAGTGGAGCAGAAGGAGGAATAAAGTGTGTGAGATTTTGGTTCATCAGAAGAGTAAAAGCTCCCCCACCAAAAAAATAATGCCATCTGTTTTAAAGACAGTCCACTTCACTCTATCAGCAGAAGACAGGGCTCTTGAAGTAAGAAACCCAGTGAGCCTCTCCAAACCTGCCACTGTCTACACAGAATCACCTGTTATTGTTGGTCTAGGAAAATACAAGTCAATTCAATGTTAAAACAGCAGATAGCATCACCACAAAGTTACTATAATACCTTGGAAAATGAGAATCACAATATTTCAGTGAGTGAGAAGTCTTCCCTCCGAAAAACTACAAAGCAGAAGAAAATTGTAACACAATCCCTACACTGAATTAAATGTTCATTTAAAAAGCATTAACATATATTTTTAAAAAATCGGTGAAGGGAGTGAAATAGGTGAAGGGAGTTAAAAGTACATACTTCCAGCTATAAAACAAGTGTGGGGGGTATAATATACAGCATGATGACTATTGTGTATAGTGCTATTGTTAATAATACTGTATCATATATTTGAAAGTTGCTAAGAGCATAGATCCGAAAAGTTTTGATCAAGAGAAAAAATTTTGTAATAATGAGTGTTCATGGATGTTAACCAGACTGATGGTGATAATTTAGCTGTATATGTGTGCACATATATATGTATATATATATAAAATTATTATGTTGTGTACCTGAAACCATGACTCATGTAAATTCTATCTAAATAAGAAAAATAATAAAGCACCTCAGTCAAGAGGCAGAAGTGCTCCAGTGCCTCCACAGCCCCTGCCCTAGCGACCAACAGTGGGATGGCTGCTTAGTAAGTCAGGGGAGACTTAGTAGAAAACCAGCAAAAAAAAATGTATCTAAAACTGACTGTAGTGAATTATTCTGATGAAACTACAGAAGCTCAAGTGGGAAAGCAAAGGACATTAACAAGTTTGGATGCTTATTTAATGTAGATTTATGGACTTCATGACAAAAAACATTGATTAATAATAACTTACTCCCAAATAAAACCTGATGTGTATAATAGTTGACAATAAAATTAGCAAACACTCATCTGATTGGCCCATGTTTCAGGACTCCAGCTCTATGAATACTTTTTCATAATTTAGTCCATGTTACAAAAGGGCATAATGACTGGGAGTATGGTAGAAATGTTATTAAAAATATAAATATATATCACATTTGACCTAATGAGTAGCACATTAATTGCTAAATTTATCTGCATCTCTATGTAAACATATTAAACAAATGCCTGCCTGACACATAAGATGGTCACAGACTCTTAGAGTCAGAGAGGGCCCTTAAAGTACATCCAATTCTGCTTCACAGGCAAAGAGGGCACTACGATGTGCAACCTGAGTGACAGGTAGTCAGGCACTCAGGTGAGGTCTCCAAGTGTGCCACAGTGATCTTCCCTAAATCTGTAGTGAAAAAATACCACTTAGCAACCTCGGTGTGCTGGAAACCGTGCTGGTTTTCTGTTCCTTTGTTTGAATCATAGCACTTGCTTTCCCCCTTCTTTGTGCCATCATCACAGTTGGAATGCCATTTTACCTGTGTGTTCATTTGGGTGCTGTCCCGCTCTCCACCAGACTGTACGTTCTTTGAGGGCCAAATTCATAATGACTGTGCTCATGCTGTATCTCCACCCCTCCACAGCCTGGAACTCATCGAGTGTTTGTTCGTGAATGACCACCATAGGAAATTAAAGGTCAGTGGGTATTTCCTCAAAGCCTGTAAATGTCAGACCCAAAACTCAGACCCAGCTTTATCTGGCCACAGAGGTCACGATGGTTCTACCAAGCTTCTTGGTCACCCAATTAGTTTGAAGGAAACCTATTAATTAAGAAATTTCAAATTAATAGCATGAGTTACATTCAATTCCTATACTCTCTCCCCAAAGCTAATAAAGTGTAAGCTTCAAACTTGAGTTTTAAATTTCTATAAGATGGTACCAAGGCTGCCTCTGGGCCTAATGCTTTTATGATGTTTTATGTTATACATTTCAGTGTTCACACACACACAACGTCCTTAATCATACCTGTGATTGCCTTTCCCCCCTAATCAAAACCTCACAGCAGAGTTTAAACTAGCGTAGTGCTGAAGCTAACCTGTACTGGCATTCAGAAGTGATTGTTAAATTTTCAGGGAGTTTGTGCGTTGGATATTAAGCATAGCCATTATTAAAAATTAAACTTACAATGAGATAAATTATATGAGAAACAAAGGACATTTCAATAGAAAAAGGATTGTCTTTTTAACAAATGGTGCTGGAAAAATTAGATATCCATGGGTCAAAAAGTGAACCTTGACTTAATACCTCACACCACATAAAAAATTAATTCCAAAAGGATCATGGATTTAAATGTAAAACTTTAAAACTTTCATGAGAAAATTTAGTAGAAAATCCTCAAGATTCAAACCTATGTGAGATGTTCTTAGACATGACACTAAGGCCGAGTTCCATAACAGGAGACACTAATGATACATTAAGCTTCATCAAAATTTAAAATTTTTGTGCTCCGAGATTCTTTTAAGAGGATGAAAAGATAAGTTACAGACTGGGAGAAAAAAAACTTGCAAACCACATATCTCACAAAATTCTTACATCTAGAAAATGTAAAGAACTCTCGAACTCAACAGCAAAGAAACAAACAATCCATTAGTAAATGGAAAGAAAAATATAGAGATGTATCATCTAAAAGGTGATGCGGGTGAAAAGTGAGCACATGAAAATACGTCTAACAACATGACTCATTAAGTAATGCAAATTAAAGTCACAGTGAGCTTATCAGTACTCAAATACTAAAATAGCTAAAATAAAAAATGGTAACCAAATTAAACGCTGGCAAGGATGCAGCGTGCTTGATCGCTCCTACATGCTGGTGGGAAAGTAAAATGATACAGCCCCTTTGGAAAATAATGTGGAAGTTTCTTGCACTTATCACATGACCCAACAATCACAGTCTTGGACACTTATCCCAGAAAAATGAAAAATTACTTCCACGCAAAAACCTGTATAGGAATGTCTGTGGCAGCTCTATCCATAATAGCAAAAACTGGAACAACCCACATATCCAGCAGTGAGTGAATGGTTAAACAAACTGGGATGTTCACCCAATACTCAGCACTCAGAAATAACAAACAGTGATACACACAGCAAATGTGTAAAAGCTCCAGGGAATTAGGCTTAGTGAAAGAAAAAGGCCAGTCTTGTAAGTCTACAACTGCATGCTTATATATATTTTAACATTCTAAACACAATAAAACTACAGAAATGCAGAAGACATTAATGGTTATTAAGGTCAAGGAGGGAGTGGTGACGATATAAAGAAGAAACACAATGGAATTTCTTTGTTGTGATGGGACTTTTCTGTGTCCTGTATGTGCTGATGGTTAGATGAATCTGTGCACGGGATAAAACTGTACCACACACACACACACACACACACACACACACACACCACAGATGAGTGTATGCAAAATTGGTGATAACTGATTAAAGTCTGTAGTCTAGCAATCTCCATTTCTTGTCTGTGATATTGCACTACAGTCACGTAAGATGTCTGCATTGGGGGAACTGGGTAAATGGTATGTGGGACTTTGTACTATTTTTGTAATTTTCTATATATTTATAATTATTTGAAAATAAAAAGTAAACAAAACAAAACAGGAGAAACAAATTCTCAAAACACATCACTTTCTGACCTTTTTATCACATTTTACTACTGATCACAGCACAGGTTATTTACATTGCCTATACACGGGATACATTAGACTGCTCAGGCTGCCATAACAATCCATCATAGACTGAGTGGCTTAAACAGCAGACATTTATTTCTCACAGCTCTGGAGCCTGGGAAGTCCAAGGTCAAGATGCTGGGCACATTTGGTTTCTGATGAGGACTCTTCCTGGCTTGTAGATGACAGAGCCTTCTAGCTGTGGCCATGTCATCACACAGCAGGAAAAGTGAGCTCTGGTCTGTTTTCCTCTTCTTCTGAGGACACCATTGGCCTGGAGGGGTCCTGGCCTTAAGGGCTTACCTGAACCTAATTACCTCCTAAATGCCTCACCTCCAAATACCATCACACTGGGGGCTGGGGTTTTAAGATACGAGCTTCAGGAGGACCTAAAGATTCAGTGCATAGCAGTGAAGACATTCTGTAAGGTCTGCTCCAGTGTCTCTCCTCCCCACTCTGCATTCAGTGGTGTCTCACCGGCAGCTGGAAACCAGCCACACAGGAGTACTTATATCACAGAAATAAGCAAACTCTATAGATTATAATTTGTCTTTTTATGCTATTGATTGTTACAAAAATAATAGAGAAAATGATAATATTTTAGATTAAACTTACAAGTATGTCGTGTCTGTAGCCATTACATCATGAATAGCATAAAATTAAAATTATAGTTTTTTATTATTTGAAACTATTTTTTGAGTCAGCAAAGAAGTCATTTATATTATTGAAGAGTAAGTCAAGTTCCAACATAGGCCTTTTGTGTTTCACTTTCATCTTACTCATTAAATAACCAGAAATATCAACTGCATTCATGTTAGAACTATATTTATTCATTAATTGCAACCACAGATTGGCTATGGACAAGAATTTTGCAAAAACCAGTGAAAGCATTCTGCACAAACTGATGGGCTACATGAAATTTACAACAGAGAGTGTTGTATACTTTATCACTGTAAATTGTGTGCTACCTTTATTTTAGAAAAATTTGAAATAAACTTAAGCATGTCTAAGTGCATATTTTCAAAGAGTGAGAGTGTTTAAACTAGCACAGGTTTAAACTCAATGTTCTCTTTCTGTTCTCTGGTGGAGACCATTCACCACTCCTCCCTTAAGTGGATGTGCAGGTTACTGTGTCGTATCAGGCTTTTACCTTTTGCAGATTCTCTGTTTCTGGGAGACTGATTTGATCCATAATATGTTCAGGCTTGTGGATTCACAGAGTCAGTGACCTCAATGACCTATTACAACTGTAAGCCCTGTTGACTTTCCAGGAAAATGCTCTAGTTTCTCCCATGAAGAGAAGTTCACTGTGTTCTGGGTCAGTTCCATTTTGCTTTTAGTTTAGACATCAAGTTTACAAGTTTTCTAATGGTTTTCCCATTTCTTTTTGTGTAACAAAATCAGAAAGTAAGATTTTTTTTATAGCATGTGGTTAATGAGATTAGTCACATTGGGTGTTTATTTATCAAACGTTTTACACTCACTGTCCTTTTGCTGTGGCCACATGCTGGTGAGAGATCGAACTTCCGGACCGACTCACTTGGTTCCAGTCTCGGTTAGAGATTTTTGGGCTCTATGCTTCTGTTTACTCTGGAATGCCTTTCACTCCAATTCCAGTGCTCAGCACCTACCCTTCTGCTGAGGTTCAGTTCAGCTATCTCCTCCTTTGTCTTTCTTCCCCTAAAATATTCCATATTAAAAAAATACACCCTTTTCTTTGAATTCCCTTGGAATATAGGTAAATCTTTCTTCTGACATCAGTTCTATTTCTCCCCTATAAAACTATTACAAATGTCTGTGGCTTATGTCAGGTATTACTCTTATCCCCTTAAGGGCACAGTTCTTTCCTAATTTATCTTTCAGTTCCACCACAATGACTAGCTTAATGCCTGTACGCAATAAAGGCTTAAAAAAGTTGGTTCAGTGGGATGAGCGGGTTATATGTTGCCAAATGAATGATAGTTCATCTCTCTAAGCCCCAGTTTTGTTACTTATAAATCGAGAATCATAAAGAGATTGTATTTTATAGAGTTAGAAATAGAGCTAAGGTATATAAAATGATTAGCACAGTATCTGGCTAACGTTGACTGTTCAATAAATGGTATGTGCATAATGAATATGATATACGTATAATATAAATGTGTGGCATATATAATTACCATTATTGGTACTACATTATAATGTTATTGTCCCTGATACCATATTCAGGTCTCCGTGAGTGTGTCTATGAATTCTCTAGCACGGTATGGTGTGACAGCATGGGCCTGTGAGTCAGGGGTCAGAAGATAGAAGTTTTCATTTCACTTCTGCCCACTGTTCATCATCTTGGGTTAGTCAACCTCTCTGAACTTCAGTCCTCACACTGCAAAATATGTGTGAACATGGGGAGAAGGCTGAGCCTTTTTGAAGCTCTAAAGATCTATATTTCCATAATGATGTATGACAAATCCCCATGGGTTGAGTTGGGCTCCTGGTGTCAGGCAGTACTCTGCCTTCTATAACTTCCTCTCTCTAAACCTATGGACTCTGTCTCAGCAATGGGCTAAATACCCTTTGGCAAGGCTGTCTTGGTGAAGTATCAGTGGGTGCAAAGATACCAAGACATTTCACTTTGTGACTTTACTGGCTAGAGAAGGATTGTTTTCTTCTGTAGTTTGTGACCATAGTGAGCACTTGGAAGTTGTAAGGAAGAAAAATCAATGCCAAAGAGTTCCTAGGTGATCTATCCAGTGGTTTTTCTCTTGGCATATCACTGCGGGAGGGCTGCCTCTTGAGTTGATAAACCTGGTGACAGGGCTCCAACGTTTCCTCCCTAGAAACCCTGTATGACCCAGGACTGGTGACTTCAGTTACAGAGGCAGGAACATAGATGCCCAGAAGAACAGGGTGTGTCACAGTTGGGAGAGGCACGTCCAAGCATTTGATTTTATACGAGATGAAACTGGAGCTCAAAGGAATCGAAGGACACCTCCAAGGACTCTTCCAAGGTCACAGAGCTACTTAACAGAAGATCTGGGTCTAGGAAGCCAACCTCCTGGAGTCCTGGCTTACAGCTTCACATCCACTCCAGTCCCACCCACCATGGGCAAGGATCCTCTCTGAGTGTAGGAGACCGTTCTGTGTGGCATGGACCCAGCTCCCACTGGGAGATGCACAGGACCCACGCCCACGGATAGGTTCTCCTGTGGGGAATCAGGCCTGCATTGTACCTAGGCTGCTTTGAGACTTGCTTTTGCTAAAACTCCCTTACCTTGAATTGAGACAGCAAGTGCTTACTGTAACTTCCTAAAATCCAAGCTAAACCTTCCAAGGATGAGTGTAACAGGTTCAACTATTTTTCCCTTTTCATTTGCAAATATCCTTCTTCTGTGATGTGATTAGCAGCATTGGCTCCTTTGTTTTCTGTAAAAGGTAACCACCTACAGTGAACCTGTGCATAGTAAATGAGGACCATCATGTAATGTGCTGAAAAACCCAATAAAGGCTGGTCAAGGCAAGGGCTGCTGCTTTTGGTCCCCTTGAGAGAAAAGCCATGCTGTCCCTTTTCCTTCACAGGACTCAGTAGTCTGTGTGAAAGTCTCGTGTCTCATCCACAATGTGACGGATCCCATGAGCTGGGGTCCACATCATCTGAGGGCAAAAGTGAGCCCAAACTGGCCCAAATATGCAGTATGCCAACAATTGTCCTCTCCCCTGCCCCCTTATTCTCAAATAAAGTCTGATGATAGACTATTGAGTTGGCATTGGTTTGGGGAAAAACTAATTGCAATTTTTAACTTCCATGAGAATAACAAACACTTCATTTTTAATGGAGCTGCACACTATTCTAAATGTTATTATTCGGAAGCAGTAAGGAACTGATGCCTCAGAGGCCTCCCTGTTGGCAGCACAGACCAAGCAACATACCAGAATGGGTGGTTACAAGGCACAGTGGTTGTTTTCCCTGTAAAAAGTCTGTCCACACTCAGATGGTGGCTGCTGGACTGCGGGATCCAGAGAGGAGTGCAGACGCAGTATTAAGTGGCGCAAGGCCTGGCACTTGGAGGACATTCAAAATGTTGGTTGGATGAGTCCAGAAAGTGTCACTCATGCTGATGAACACAGTGTCACAGAATAGTCAGTAGACTATGAAATGGCTTCACTAGTAGCTATTTTTTAAGAAATGAAGATAAGGTTGATAATGAGTAGCTTAACCTTCATGAAGAGTAAGGTTCTTGATATGCTTCTGGAGTAAGGAAATCAGACATATACCATATTCACTACAATGGGAGTAGTTATGGGAGGAAGGGAAGTCGAGTGAGAAATATATTCTTACATTCTTACTTACTTTAATATATTTTTATTTCTCTTTACTCTGTAGTAAAATGATGTGCAGGGTGACCTGGCGTCTCTAACACTGAGATATGGTACCATCCTGGAATTCCGTGCCATTGGGGCTTGGTATACGAGCCGGGGTTTCACTGAATCTCTCTTTCTTTCTCACTGAAAAGTTTTATTTCTTTTGAAGGACTTTGGTCCTGAGGAGAGAAATCAGGGAGCAGACTGCTAAGGTGGGATGAGCTGAAGAGAGTTAGAAAGTCTTCTGTGGCAGAGACAGTGCAAACTCTGTGTCCTCTTGCTGGACCCACACGTTGCCACCTCCCATGCATTAGGGTTGAATAAGGTGGCTGACTTATGACCAATAAAATATGAGAGGAAGTGATACGAGACACTTCCAAGCTGGCCCTTCAAAACACCTGGAGTGAACTTTTACCTCTCTCTTCTCTTCACACAGCAACCTTGAAAGTTATGTGATGGAAAGGCCATCTGATTTATTTTGGGCTTCAATTTAGTGCAGAATAAACCCTTAGTGTGCTTAACAATTTACTCTTTTTTTTTGTTCTTGTTGTTTTGTTACTGAAGTAGAGCCTGTCATATCCTGACTTTTCTTCTGATTTGTCAAGTCCCCATCTGAGGATGACATGGGGTGGGGGATGGGCAGTGGGGGAAGCAGGATTCAGGAGAAGAGATTTCTGTAGGATTAACGATTTTGCATTTTCTAGGGACCCTCTCCTGCTCCCCTGTTAGGGGTATAAATGTGTCAGCACAGGCTAGAGGGATTTGAGGAGAAATTATAGACATGCCCAACTTTTTTCTTCTGCTTTGATGCATTTTAGAAGTCCTAGTTTTCCCTAATTGCTCCTTCTTTTGTTTAATGTGTTCAAAATAATCTTTTAAGATAAGAGATAAAACTTTTAAGTGAATTAAATGCTTCAGATGGTTTTTGAATACTTTGTAGTTTTCTAATAATCATGATCTAATGTAAACTTTTACAATCCATTACTTAAAGTTATTTATTTAGTTTAAAGAGCTTAATTCCTACTTACTGCTATATGATAGATAAAACTTTTTTTAAAAAAGCTACAAGATAGGGCTTTTAAGTCAGAATTATTTATATTGTCATCAAACTAGATATATGAAATATATTCATCCTAATATAAAAAGCAAACAAAAAACACCCCTATTCATGAATTGTGGACCTGGTTGCATTTTTGTTCTTGAAGTTAATTTGTTGCTAATAAATAAATTATTGTTATGAATTTGAATTGTTGCCCAAGTTGATTAGAATCATGGATGACTGAGTAAAAATGTGTTTGATTTTGAATAAGTATGTTTCATAGATCTATTTTGCAAGAGGAAAGTATTCATCCAACACTTCCACATTCTAAAATTATATAATTCACATCTGGTAGGATGCCAACCTATCTATTCAGTGATAGAAACACGCATTTGAAAATGGGTATGTTATATGTACAAAAAAGTATGTGTGCTTATTCTTTCATACATAGAATGCATCATTAAGTTTAGGCACAAATATGGAAACCCAAAATCACTTAAAGTCCTAGGTAGATTCATTTAAAGTGTTAAAACTAAACACTTGAAACTTTTTATCATTTACAAACCATTCTGGTTCACTCTTGCGAAAAAGCTCACAAGGCAATTTGGGTGGGAGGCATTTTCTTCTTTGACTCTTCCAAATACAGCTTTGTATTAACATGTCCAATAAAGCAAGTAACACTTCCACTTGATTGTTTGAAACCATTCTTGACCCTCATTTCATTGTAGTTGGAGGTAATTACTTGCTGCTAATGCAAAGTGCTAAAGACAGCCTTAAATTCTGTTGAATTATTATGTAGACTGGGAATCAGACCTCAATTCTTCTCTTAAAACAGCACTGTAATTCTAATCTCTACTTTGTCAAATTCAAAAGTCAACTTATTTTTCAGAGTGAAAAATTCTTACAGTGAGATATTGGTCTTGGACCTGCTGGGAGAAATGGGTGAGTTGCCTTGGGAATGAGGTCAGGAGTGAATAAATAAAAAACGGTGACGGTGAAGTATGTAGTGTTTTTGAGAACCACTGTACATCGGAATTGTGCGGCATGGCTTTTACTCTCTTTTGTCATATTTGGTGCATTGAAAATAAAAGTTTTGTTTAACACAATCCAACGGGCAACTCTAAAATTTAGCTACAGTGGCTGGATAATTTTATTATATCTGAGTCTAGATGGAAACTCTGAGTAGTAGCTTATTTAAATGCAAGCCAATCATTCTGTACACTAAAAACTCATATCTGGATTAATAGTATTTATGGTAACATGGAACAGGGTTTCACTTAGCCTCATTCCTGGAATCAATAAAAGCAACAGCAAAAGGCTATTTTTCCCCCCTGTGAATACCTAAATGACTTCACAGCCATCATTCCACTCCGAGGGAAAATTATTCTCGCATCACAGCGAAGGAGAGAGAATGCATGGCTTCTGTGAAGACTGACGTGGCAGGGATGCGAAGTTCAGTTGTCAGGAAAGCCGTTAGTTTCTGCAGGCCTGGGAACTGGTAGGAAATTTACTGATCAGTTCTTCCTGTCCCAAGGAGCTTATTGTTTTACCCTCTTTCCTTCATGAGAAAGTAAAATGCAGGATCACTATATATTTTAGAAAAGGGTAAATGAAATATCTTCCAAAAAATTAAAAGGTGGCAAATATAATAAAAAGAGCTTAAATATATGGGGTTGTATGTTAGTTATTTTTCCACAACGTAGAAAATTTACGTCTACGAGTGTAGATGCGTCATACTTGAAAAACTGGGAACAATGGGGGATGATTTATGGCCTTGGTTCATCCCAGGAGGGCAGGCCCTAAGCACATTTTCTCCTATGTTTCTACTACTTTCCATTTTCTAAAATTATGCTGTTGGTCTAATCAAAACACTGCTTTGACACAGCCTTTTTAATCTTCCTTTTTTTCTCTAAAAAAAATCACCTCAGGCATCACAGATCCATTTTATTGGAAGCCATAATCAATCTTGTATTTAAAGAACAACTTGCATTAACCCCAGGCCTCCCGGACACTTTTTATCAGGTTTAGACGAGTATTAACATCTTAGAATGGCAGATGGGACTTGGGCCAGTAAGGAGGGTTTCGCAGACCACTTTACCCTGTGACTCGGCATTACCCTGGCTCCTCGGTGAGCCAGGACTGAATCCAGTGTCAGTCCTGATTTTCCCTGAGATTCACTCTGAGCCAGGCCCACGTGGTCGTGCATCCCCAAGGCGACTGTCTCGAGCTTCGAGCCCTCTAATCTTTCAAAAGATTGTCAAATACTCACCTAAGTTGGTTTTACTCAGTTTGCTGAGCACTAAGAGTAAGGAAAACACAATTTTTCCTCAGGTGAGTTCTGGGGAGAAAAGTTATAGATCCAAAACAAATGCTGGGGGGGGGGACTGATAGGGGGCAGCCCAGAATGATTTCCATGAAGAGCAATGACATTAGGTGGGATGCTAAAATCCCAAACTCTACCTCATGTTAACCCTACAGCCTGCCCTTAATCAAGGACGCTGCCTTAAAAGCAACGTGCTAGCTTATTTTGACCAATGAATTCTTTTGGAAGGAGAGTTCTTCAGATTGCAATGCATTCATTCATTCGTTTGCTTGTCAACAAACACATACTGAACACCAAGTGTATGCCAGACTGTGCAAGGCACCGGGGATACCACAATGAGGAAATGGACAAGAATCCCTACCTTCATGTGGCTCACACTTTTGGGAGTGGGTAAGGGGTGCAGAATAAGGGGTAAGAAAAGGAGAAAGAGAGAGGGCAATGTAATTTTTTTAGTGCCCTAAATACAGTTTTATATTTATATCCTTGGGGCCTGTGATTAAACAATGTTTCTTTACTAAACAAAACTTTCTCTTTTTCATGCTGTGTCATAATGAATATTACATTTGTTAGTTCCAGAACATCTGACCTGCAAACTCTCAGCTTTTGAAATAATATAATAGCTACCTATTTCTCTCTAAAAAAAGAAAGCAATTCCGAAGGCGTTGTTGCCAGTGTTCTCAGACAGAACCAGGGTTTGTTTACTCCGAGACTTCTGGCGCTGTGTAACAGGGAAGCACTCCTGCGTCCTACCGGGATGAAAACTGTTGCCTTGGGCGGCCTCAGGGTGAGGAAGCAGCAGCAGGGACACACGGGCCTTCTCTCTTTTGATTGGCCTGCACTCAGACTCTTGTGCTCCTCGGCATGTGACCACTACATAAATTACCTGCTGGGCATGCACTGTTCTGCTGTACCTACATGTGCAAACCCACACCCAACTTTTCTTCAAGAATGCAATGTTCAGGTATCATTGTGTTCCAAAGAAATCCCATACTGTTTGAAATGTGTATTAAGTGACTCTTCAGGGCAGAAATAAGAGAGTTTATGGAATTGATAACGACTCAAACTAACCTTCTAGAGGGGTAGCTCTTCAGATTGCTCTGACAAGTCCGGTGCAAATTGGCTGTCATAGTAGATTTTGTCAAGTTCTGTCTTGACCAGGGTAGCGGAGAGGTACTCTGGATGTCTGTGGAGGCGGATGGTGAGAGGGGAGGGAATATTGGCCTAACTCATCAACTTACATTCTGAGAAGCCCTGTGGATGCCCTCATAAATTCCAGGAGTGTTTTCCGGGAGTTTAGGTTGTTCCGATTTGGGCTGGGGGAGGAAGTGTCTGAGAGTGAACCAGCGAAGTTTGACCTGGAAGGAATCTCAGCGAACACCAAGTCCAGAGCTGCCAAGGCCCAGCTGCGTGGCTGTGCTGTGAGCTTCAGGAGGACAGCACCCCGTTGGCTCTGTGCATCTGAGCACTCTGTCCTCATCCCAGCGTACGGCACACACAGAGGCCTACACGAACATCTCCACAAACCCAGTGAAGGAATGCACAGATGTGTGGATGTACGCAGGCTTTTCTCCAGATGCTCTCAGTGACTCATAGATGAAATATCAATTGCTCCTATTATTTTGGAGAGTAAATTGATGAGAGCAGCGTGACTGGTTTATCTATCATAATGATCTCCCAATCCTAAGAGAACATTGGGCTGTCATATGGCAGACATATGTGAATGAATGGTAAAAGAAAAATAAATGCTAACTTAGGTAAATAATAGAAATAGTTAAAAACAATTTAATAAATATTGCTTGCTAAAGTGGTTGGCACTGCTGTCTAAACTGTTCTTATACTGCAGGATAGAATAAAAGCAAGTTTGGGGTGTTCTTCTTCCACATACATATGAGGAGGAGAAAACTGGAAGCGTGTGTGAGAAACCAAACAAACAAGCAATCCTTGTAGAAGTAAAGCTCCGTGCAGAAGAATGTGTGAATACTTCCTCCAAAATCTTGGTCAGACCTCTGTGTACTTGCACCTCGCTCATGCAGGCAAGACCACTCCTGCCTCATACGCCTGCTCACCTCTTCACCCACATAACCGGTGTTCTTCAGAAGCGACTCTGAGTGACCAGCCACATCCAACACATCTCATTTGGGGAGCCCTGCATTTGCAGTTAGCATGTGTATTACTTCCCTGAGGCTGTTGTAACAAATTACTATAAATTTGGTGGCTTAAAAAAAGAGGAGTTTGTTTTCTCACAGGCTGGAGGCTAGAAGCCTGAAATGAAGTTGTCCGCAAGGCTGAGCTCCCTCCTGACTCTAGGGAGAGGACCCTTCCTTGTGTCTTCCAGCTTCTGGTGGCTCCAGGCATTCTTGGCTTGTGGCGGCATCACTCCAATCTCTGCCTCTGTCGTCACATGGTCTTCTCTTCTCTGAGTAGGTGTCTTCTCTATCTCTGACACAGACATCTGTCATTGGATTTTTGGGCTCATCCATGTAATTCAGGATGATCTCATCTCACGGTCTTTAACTACATAAGGTCACATTCCCAGGTTCCAGGAATGAAGAAGTGGACATATCTCTTTGGGAACATTTATTCAACCAGCTATTGCAAATGAAGCCAGCAAGCAAGTCTCTTACTTCAATTTTTAGGGTTCAAGCAGAAGTCAGTGCATTACCTCACACAAAAGGCCAGTGATGACAGTGCCTATTATGTTGATGATAATGTGGTCTCCTTAGCATGGGATATAAGATAAATCCAGGTCCACTTTAGAAGGAGCTGCTGACTAACGTTCCTGAATGCTTCTTGCTGCTTGTTATATGTTCAGGGCAAAGAGCTGAGCATTGAACTGGATATTTAAGAATGCCCGACCCATTACCCAAGTTTACAGTGTTTTCCGTCCTGACATCTGCTTACCACAGCCACATCTTCTATGTCTTGTCTCCAATTGCTACTTAACTGGCTCTGTGCCCCATAATGACAATTTTTATTTAATACCCACAGTTAAAATGCTAATTTTGTGAGCCTCCAAACAAAAGTTTTCAGTGAATCTAAACAGGCACAACTAAGCCACAACCATCCAGGAAAACCAGCTATGATTATCAATCCTACAATTTTTGTGTTTGGCAACAATTACTTTGGAATTGATTTCACTTTTTAAAAGGCAGAAATAGATGGTGTTATATCACTTCCACAGCTAATATGTCACAGGTCAAGATGACCTGGAGCTAAGAAATGTAATATTCATTATGATACAATATGAAAAAGTGGAAGTTCTGTTTGGTAAAAGACAGGTAGCAGAAAGTTGGAGTCCGAGGAGGCAAAACTGGTGCAACCCAAAGATTGTAACTAAGCTTGGCATGAAAGGAAAGGCCTTTGAAGCCTGCCACTGTGCTGTGATGGTACTTAGCAGCACTGCCACTGGACAGGAGATGAAGTGGTTAGAAGAGAGGCGGTGTGGGGCACAGCAGGCCTTTTGCAGCTGGGTGGGAGGCCAGAGTTTAGTTCCCAGTTTGCCACTCAGTGTGTGACCTGGGCAAGTTATTTTACTTCTCTGGATGTCATGTTTCATCATCCTGAGGGAGCCAGACTACATCACTTCTAAGGTCCTTTCTGTTTGATACATGCTTCAAATTTGCTGCCCTAAAGATGCACACTAATGTCTGTGTATCAGCTGATATTTATTAATTATTTCATACTCACAAGAAACACACTTGTGTTCCATGATGTCAGTCTTATTTATTTATGAAGGCTTCAGGGCCTAATCATCATAATAACACTAACAACAAATACCATTTACTGGGAACTTATTTCACACCAGCTGTTACACTAATGGTCTCGCCCACTATATGAATCCAGAAATATGTCTTCTCTAACATCTGGTCACCATGGCCACATTTTCTGTATCTTGTCTCTAACTACTACTTAAACTAGAGCTTTACACAGTGACAATTTTTAATTTAATACTCATAATTAAAATGCTAATTTTGTAAAATGCCTCAAATACAAGGATTGAGCAAAATTATACATGTGTAACTAAGTTGCAAGAATCCAGTGAAGCCAGCTGCAAGTTCTAGTTATGATGTTTGATTTTTCCATGCATTTGCATGTAGATAATCATATTTATCACAACCACCATATGAGGGAGGCACTCTGATTATTCCCATTTTACAGATGAGGAGATTGAGGCCTGGAGATATTGATTAACTTATCCAAAACCGTTCAAATAGTAGATGGCAGTCATGACTCAAATCCTAGAGTTTTATATTCACTGGAATATAAGATCCATGAAGGTCACAACCACCTTAGTCTTGTTTGCCTCTGTCTCCTTGGTACCCAGCACCCAGCACAGTGCCTGGCGTACAACAGGTGAGCAGTAGACACATGTGAAATAAACGAAGGTCCAATGCACATACCTCACTCTTAACCACTATGCTATACACATGACATCATTAACCCTCCCAGTGATCTTATAAGGGGTAACAAGGGAGACCCCTCTAGCAAGCACGACTTCATCAATCTCTACTCCTGGAAAACCAACTGCAGCTGGTTCCCATTTTGTTGACCATGGGTACAAAGGATAATGGAACTGTGAGGTATTTTGTCAGGGATGCCAGGGTGAATAAGCCTGTTTCCCGGGGTCTTTGTTATGGAAATGACATTTCCACTGAGAGTGGGTCTTTTTTTTTTAAATTTTTTTTATTTTAATGATTGTTCAAGTACAGTTTTCTCCCCTTTACTCCCAAGAGAGTGGGTCTTGATTTTGCTTTGGAAAAGCTATCTGGCTGATCACTGGTGTGACTGACCATCTCTTGTGGGAACTATGATTAATTTTCACCATGCTTTTGTCTTTTGACCACAAATAAGGTTGTTATGTTCTATCACGCGAATTGTCTCTTTGTTAATGCGTTTCCAGACCTTTCAGAAGAGAAATGAGAAGGGAGATGGTGTGACTGTCCCAGTGGCACTCAACCTGTTAACGTAAATGCTGGGTAGGGCAATCCATTCCATTAGAGTTGACAGAGTGTCGCTGAGACAAAATGGATGCAACAGCTGAAGCTGGAAGAGCCCAGAGCACAGCCACATGCTGCACACTAGTGTGCGAAGGAAGCCTCCTGGAGGGAAGATTTGCTGCAAATTGAAAACACTTAGCTCTGTGGAATCCAAGAGCGTTGATTGTTTAGTAAATATTTCATTGAGAACATTAGCTGTGGAATTTGGATGCTTACATACTGCAGATAATTAAATGTAAATAATTAAAATTAATAATGTTTGAAATGTTAAGCATAATAAGTCAGGTGATGAAGAAAGTCCACTCATCCTGAATATCTGCTCACCACCTTCAGCCACAGCAGAAGTGGCCTGGACCAATTCCTAGTTTTCCGGGGAGTCAACCCTTCACTTCAACTTGGCAGAAAGCACTGTCAGTGAATGTCTTCCTGTAGAAAGTACTGTGGTCCACCTGTCATGTTGAAAGAATAACGCAGAGCAGTTACCGGAGTGGGTGTGAAGGGGGGAGCAGGGGTGATTCTGTCAAGATACCACCTTCTGGCAATGTCTATCACACTTCCAGTCAGAAGGAGGTAGAAATGAAACAAAGATGAATCCACATTTGTTTAGCAAACTGTGTAATGGAAATAAGCTCTCTAGAGAATTGCTCCATTTAGTCTTTTTTTTTTTTTGCTCTTGTCTCATCTTTAATCATTTCCCTTTTTCCTCCCCAGTAGCTACTTCCCTTCAGTCTAAAAATATTCTGTTCAAGTGTTCCTCATTCTACAAAGAGAATTCTCTCAACATGCCTCCTTGTAAAAGCAGTGCTCCTCTCCTTCCTTCCTCATCAAACTTCTTGAAAGAAGCACATTCCCTCTCTCAGGCTCACAGCCCTCTTTCCTCGTGCAGCAGCCCAGCCCTGCCCTGCCCCATCCCACTCACAGAAAGTGTTCTTACCGAAGTTACCAGTGCTGGACTGCCTGATAAATCCAATGGTCTCAGAACTTTTCCACAGCCTCTTATGCTTTTGACTTAATTTTTCTGAAATGCCCTCCTCCTTTGATTTCACCTCTAAAATTTTCTCCAGATGCTCCATCCATCCACATCTCTGATTGCCACTTTTAGATCCTGGCCTGCCTTTAATTATAAGCTTTCCCCTAAGTTCTTTCCATCGCTACACTAGGGCTTGCCAGCTAAAACCCAACAGACAAGGCAGGAAACATAAATGTGTAAAATGTTTAGGAGATGAGGGTATACAAGACAATAAATAGGGAGTAATGGAGCCTGTGGCAAATGGATATTAAACACCCAAGTCCGAAAGGCATTCTAGTTGGAATACAGTCAGTTTTGATCTCTTCAGGGGCCTCACTGATAACAATGAATTATGAGTATAAATATTATTCACCAGGTAGGTCATAGGAGAAAAAGCATGTTTCTTTTATGTGCTCCTCTGGTAACAATGGGACTGACATTAGTATCAAGTTCATATCCTTGTTCATGTTGTTTTTATCCTGGTTTTTCTCATCTTAAAACTTGCACCAACAAATAGCAGCAGCTGATCCCTAAGTGCTCCAGCCAGGCCCGTTTATTCATCTTCGGTAAAGTTGGCATGTGCTCTGTCTTGGAAGGGCCTCTTGGGCACTTGCCTTAATTAATGCATTTTACTCTTTTCTCTTTCCTCTAAAACTCAGCAGCTTCAATGGTTCCTTATTCCACCTTTCATCAAGCTATCAGTCATTTTCTTGTTTAAGAAATTTATTGGGACTCTAACATGGTTTTTGTTACAAATTTATAGGTTTTGAGTGATCTGCCTCATTCCTCTTTTCCCCATAAGGCTTTTAGTGCACAATTTTCCAAAACTTAGGTCTTTAAGAAAAACCTGTAGAGTCAGACATGAAAAACAACAATAAAAAATAAATGACAAGCAGAAGACAAAAACCACCTGCAGGGCCACTTTGGACCTCTGCTCTGTCCCCATTCCTCCAGTGATCCCACACCTATGTACTCTAGCCCAGACCAGTCTCTTTCATTTTTAAAATTTTTTACTGTATTTTGTCCATTACCATTTAGTCCCCTTAGACTCCCTGCCCAGTCACACCAATATTGCCCATGTCCATCAGTCCTTTTGGTTTTTTGCTCAATCCCTCCATTCCGGACCCTCAAGCTGCCATCTCGCTCTCCATCTATGAGTCTGTCCCCATTTTCCTTGTTAGTTCAATTTGTTCATTAAATTCCACATATGAGTGAAATCCTATGGTATTTTTCTTTCTATGACTGGCTTATTTTGCTTAGCATAATGTTTTCCAGATCCAACCATACTATTGCAAAGGGTAAAATTTTATTTTCTTTTTTTACAGCCAAGTAGTATTCCATTGTGTAAATACCCCATAATTGTTTTATCCACTCATCTACCACTTGGGGTGCTTGCATATCTTTGTGATTATAAATAATGCTGCAGTGAACATAGGGGTGCTTATGTTCTTTTGGGTTGCTGTTTTGGGTTCCTTCTGATATATTCCCGAGAAGTGGGATTGCTGGGTCAAAGGGCAGATCCATTTTTAATTTTTTGAAGTATTTCCATACTGCTTTCCATAGTGGCTGCACCAGTCTGCATTCCCACCAACAGTGCGCTAGGGTTGCCTTTTTTCCCACATCCTTGCCAGCACTTGTTTGTTGACTTATTGATGATGGTTGTTCTGAAAGGTGTAAAATGTTATCTCATTGTGGTTTTAATTTGCATTTCTCTGATGATTAGTGATGTTGAGCATCTTTTTTTATGTCTATTGGCCATCTGTATGTCCTCTCTAGAGAAGTGTCTATTTGGTCCTTGGCCTGTTTTTTAAGTGGGCAGACCACTCTCTTGAGAGGTAGATTATATTCAGTTATCCACAAAAGATCTCAGTGTGGCATATCTGAGGACTGTGTCCAAAAGGAGCCTTTTTTTTTTCAATTTTATTTTAATGATTGTTCAAGAACAGTTTTCTCCCCTTTACTCCCACTCAAGCCCACCCCCCCTCCCAACTTCCCTCCCATTACCACCCTCCCCCTAGTTTTTATCCATGTGTCTTTTAACTTTGTTCCTGTAAACCCTTCCCCTTTTCCCCTGAAATTCCCTCTTCTCTCTCCTCTGGTCACTTTCTGCCTGTCCTCTAATGCAGTGTCTTTGACTATATTTTGCTTGTTTCTTTGTTTTGTTGTTTAGGTTCCT